>PVIH01004105.1:75089-115707 GCA_004025045.1 Sigmodon hispidus
CTGCCCCCCCTCTCCCCTGCACCACTGCACCCCCTCTCTCCTCTGCACCCAGATTTTGTTTCTGGACAAGTTGTTACTTTGTAGCTCATGGTGGTCCTGGAAGTGGGGACAATCCTCCTGCCTCAGCTTCTTGAGTGCTGGGATAATTGGCATGAACCATCATTCTCAGCTACAAACACTGCCTCTGAGCCACAATTCCCAGCTCTAAATTATTACTTATTATCATTTATAGTACTGAGGACAGAGCCAAGGCCCCAACCCTGCTGAACAAGTACCCTGCCACTGAGATACCTCCAGCTCTTGGCTCTCTGACACAGTGTCACTTTGTACCCAAGCTGGCTTTAAACCTGTGATCCTTCTGCTTCAGCCTCCAAGTGTGGAGACCACAGCTGTGCACACGTCACTTAGCAGTTGGGGTTGTACTGTCATAGAACCCCCATCACATCCTCTGTCTGCTCCCACCTTCCCCACCTGACGTCCTTGTGATCCCCAAAGTCTTGAACCACTGGCCCCACCCTTCACCCTCACACTTGCTGGCCCAGTCTTGCTGATTCTGCTCCAGCCCCCCCCAAACTTATCGCTATTCTTCAAAGACTCAGAAGGAGTTCAAGGCTACCCTTGGACTAAAGCAAACAAACGGCAGTGTGGGGCAAGGCCAGAGCTGGGGGGGGTGCTGTGATGAGAGGTGGGCAGTCAGGGCTGGTGCTGGGTCTGGAAAAGACCCAGGGACATGACACAGGCATAAGTTCCTCTGGCTCCTGATGCAGCAGACAGGACAGAAGGGGGTAAAGACCCCAAAGGGAGGGCACAGTGCTGAGGAGCTCAAATCCAGGGCTCAGTGAGAAGCTCTTAGACCTAGGCTTCAGTGCCACCTGAATGTGCTCACTGTGGGACCTTGGCGTTAGCTGGCCCAGGCCTCAGAATGGCAGGAGCACCGTCTCCTCTCATACCCAGTGTGACTTCAGTTGGCTCCCAAGATGTTGGTAGCTTGTCCCCTTGCCCCTTCCCAGAAAGATGGTAAGAACTGGGAGAAGCCGGGAGCCTGTGGCCTGGGATCTGTGGGGACAATGGGAGAGGTGGAAGGCTGTGGAGCAGACAAGGGACATGATTAGGACTGGCAAGGGGAGACAGCCCTGACACCTGAGAGAACAGATTGGCGGTGATGAAGCTTGCATCAGGAAGGGGTTGTGAGACCGGCCCGGCCCGCGGCGGCGTAATGAGGGCTAGAAGTAGGGCAGAGGCGGAGGGAGTACAAAGGAGGCCTTGGGTTATATATAGCTGCCATTAACGCTGTGCATCAGGGAGCCTGCCTGGGTGTGCTGCATCCGGCCTGCATCTGAGGCCGACAGCCGCTCACGTCCCATTTTACAGAGGAGGTTGCCAAGACTCACAGAAACCAGTGTACAAAAATCCAAGTCACACCAAGAAAGACCTCGAACTCAGAACCACAGGTCCCTACCCCACAGAATTTGACCCTCAAGGAACTATTTGGGTGGGGGAGGGGTCACAATGGAGAGGAAAAGATACTCATTTGTTCACTGGACAGAAACCTACTACCAGGCTTTCAGGGAAAATCCTAGAGGCCACAGTGAACAGCCGGGGGGGGGGGGGGGGGGGGGGGGGGGGGGGGGGGGGGGCGGGGGGAGGGGAGGAGTGGCATGGTCCCTCTCCTCCTTTCCACATCCAGTGTGGAGGTAAGCATTGTGTAGGAAGGGGAGAAACTGAGGTGACTCCAAGGTTTGGTGTGGGTCAAAGAAGCGGTGTCAGCGGAGGTGGGAAGAGTAGTGAGGAAGGAGGAGGTTCATGGGGTGGGGGAGGGTTAAGAACTGAGGGTGGCCATGCTGAGTTTGAGGCGTCTGAGTTAAAAGCCTTCCAGTAGAGCCTGGTACCTTGACCACACCTTTAATCCCAGCACCTGGGAGCCAGAGGCAGGTGGATCTCTGTAAGTTCCAAGCCAGGCTGGTGTGGATAGTGAGAGTCTGCTTTAAAACAAAACAAAACCAAAACCCCAAACCAGCTAACAAAGCAAACAAAAACTTCCCGTAGCTTCTGTGAAACTTGCAAGAAAATCCAAACTCCACCACAGCCTGAGCACTTGCTCTGCTGGTCCTTGGCTCACTCAGTGCTCTTCCCAGAAGTCTAGTCTTCTCTCTCAAGCTTCAGGACACTGGCTCCCCACGCTCTCGTCTCCTCCGCCGAGCTGTATTTCAAATCCTTCTAGTCCAAAGTCAGACCTGCACACCCAGAGCAGCACCCATGCACTGTTTGTTAGTCATCTTCCTTAGTGCCAACTCTCAGAGGACAGTCGCCTTTTCTCTGGCAGTGTCTGCAGTACCTTATGCTTCCTAGATATTTGGTGGGTGAGTGGTACAGCCTGACAAGGGGCAGGTGACAGGCTGCTGAGTGTCCCTGAGCAGATGGGTGCAGTGGAAGAGACACCTGGAGGAAGGACATTAGGAAGCAGGTCTGGTGAAGGCTGCCAATCATAGCCTTCAGGAGGACGATGCTGCAGGAAGATCACAGACTATCAAGATGCAAAGGGGGTGAAGACACAGAAGTGGGGGCAGAGTCCATGTGGAGGGCAGTGGCATCCCTGAGGGCCAAGGGCAAGGGCTTCTTAGAATGTGGTCACTGCTATCCAGGGCAGCCACCCCCCATGCCAGGTTTCTAACTGATGTGAGAAGGGATAGTTCTTAGGCCAGACTAGATTACCTGTATTTATTTTCTTTTTATCATGTGTATGTGTGCATGCTTGATTGCATAAGCACATGAGTGAGGTTCCTGTGGAGGCCAGAAGAGGGCAATGATCTCCAGAAGCTGGAGTTACAGGCAGTTGTGAGCTCTTCAGTGTGGGTGCTAGGGATCAAACTTGGGTTCTCTGCAAGAGAAGCCAGCATTCTTAATTGCTGAGCCATCTCTCCGGTTCCTGGGTACATGTATTTACATATCCTGGAAGGATACCAATGGCAAATCCATTGGATTCCAGAGGCTGGGCTGTGCACTGGTAACCACTGCCCATATAGAGCTTCATTTTACCGGGCATTTATGGAAGTGCACATACTTACAGAGTCTCACCATGTAGCTCAGTCTGACCTTTGTCTCCAAGTGCTGGGATTATAAGGTTTCCCTACAGCTTTTAAATATACATGTGTGCATGTGGGTGGAGGCCAGATGTTGATATTGTCCACCTCTTTTCCACCTTGTTCACTGACGCATGGTCTCTTCCTTAGACAGGTAGCTGACACATCTGCATTTGCATGAGTTCTGGGGATCTGAATTCCAGACCTCATGCTTGTGTGCCATGTTCCCAGCCACATCAGTAAGTATTAATAGGCAGTAATTACCATGCACTTGTGAATAAGGTGAGCAGTGTGTGACAAGGTCTTGGGGTTGGAGTGAGCAGTGAGGCTGTCAGCTGAGAAATGGGGCAAAATGGCAGTGTGGAGAGCCATGGAGCTCATGAGAGCTTTTATGGCTTCCTACCACAGCTCACAGGAGGCAACTGCTTCTTAGACTCACAGTCCCAGCATCACCAATGTGAAGCCCAGGAGCATGGCTGCTTCCCATTCATCTGGTTGTCTGGCTGCTCCTGGCTTGTCTAAATCCACTTGCTGGTATGCGAAGGACCCATGGCTCCTCCAACATGCCTGCTGGACCCTACTTTTCCCTGGAATGGGGCTTAAGCCAGGAAGAACGTGCATTAATGGATAGAAAGATAGATCTTCAAACGAGCTCAATAGTGAATGGGGTGCATGGCACATGCTTTTAATACAAGCATTTAAAGGACTGAGGCTGGTGGACCTGAGTTCTAGGCCAACCAAGGCTACACAGTGAGACTGTGTCAAAAGAGCTCAGGCGAAGAGGTGCTCTCCACCCTCTGCTCTGTGAGGATGAAGCCAGCGAGGAGAGCCAGCTGGCTTTGGCCTTGGGTTTCTGAGCTTTCAGCCTGAACTTCTCACATTTTCTCCCTCAGGGATCAGGTTGTAGTAGAGCGATGGGTGAGACACCTGGCCTTTCCTCCTCTTTGGAAACTTATCTTAGAGATCCTTTTTCCAAAACCTTCGGAGTTGAATTAATCAGACTGCTTAGTTCACAGAATAGCTTCAGCTTGTGTCTAGCAGGACGCTTCTCTAGTCCACTCAGCCATGTGTCTGTGCATGGTAGCCCCTAGCTGAATTTTTAAGGCTATTAATTTTTGCAGTAGTGGGAGAATAGAATCCAGTGTGTCATCACACAGAGCACGTCTCAGCCCTCACCGAGGGCTGGCCCACTGTTGCTGAGCCACGTCCCTAACCCTTTCTACTCTATTTGTATAATTCTGTCTTGTTAGGCAATCAATGTTGAGTTTAATTTGGTCATGCTGGAGTGTGTCGTTACATAGTCACATGCTGGCCTCTGTAAGCAACATGCATAGGATGGAGTTAGTCATCGAGTGCTGCGTGCTTTCTGGTTCTACCCAGAACCATGTTTGAAGTGCCATCTAGGAGGGGCTGATGGACAGAATGTCTGGGGCTCTTACTGGGCCTGCGCCCTGCAGGCATCTTTTTCAAGCTTGAATAGGCCCTACATGGAATTTGCAGAGGGCCATGTGGCCATCATGCTCAGCTCCTGGAGAGGGGGCCTGGACCTTCTGTATCCCTGGGTCTCATACTGTAAGCACTTATCAACTGGGGTTTGGAAATATTTTACAAAGTTCAAAGCTATGCATATAACTTGGCGCTGAGGTGACTGAGGTGTCTGCAGCACTGTGTGGTGTCAGGTGCTGGGCATCTTCTAAGGCTGAATGAACATCTGGAAGAGGATTGTGTAGTTCTGTGTGAGCCTCACAGAATGTTATGTGAAGGATTTAAGCATTGCCAGGTTTCCTGGAGTCAGTACTCTGTGGATGTGGAAGGACAATTGTCCTGGAAATGTGGCAAGTGAAGGGCTAAGTATTGAAGTTTATTAAAGTCTCATTTTATTATTAATGTGTGATTGTGTATGACGTGTATTTGTGTGGACATGTGTGTGTCACTCGTGTACTGGGATCAGAAGACAAATGTGAGGAGTGGATATTCTCCTCCCATCAGGTAGGTAGGTCCTGGGGACTGAGCCCAGGTCCTCAATAAATGTCGCAACTGCCTTTATACACAGATCCATTCATTTATATCCAAACCTAAGGGCCAATATGAAAGTATGCCATGATGTGGGTGTGTGGGGTTTCCCTCTTAACACCTTGTCAATATCCCCACCAGTCTAGACAGTGCTTCTCCCTTCTGACCTCATAGCACCTCTATCCAAATGATTTATACAAATGAAGTCACTCAGAACCTGTAACAGCCTCATAGGGGTGATTCTCTCTACCCAACTGATACAGTAACTGAGGCACAGAACTGCTAAGTAATTATCCCAAGGACATACAGATTATGGACTCACAATGCTCCAGCTCCAGTCCCAGAGCTTGTACTTCTGACACCCTCCGGCAGCCCTGACTGCTCATCTGCCTTCTCCTGAGCACTGCACCCACATGAGGGAGCACTTCTCTCCCGTTGTCTTCTAAATTAAGAAACTGCACCAAGGGACTTACTTCTTTGTAGGGCAGTTCCTGAGCCTCTCGGGGTTTCCTTAAGAAGGGGCAGTGGCCTGAGACTTCAGGGCTTCAGGCTTACGCAGACTGCACAGTGAGGATTAAGCTAGGAAGTCACAGGGTCCTGGGAGTCTGATGAGGGTACAAGGAGGGGATGCTGTGAGCCAGTCAGGTATGGGGGGGCTTCCACACAGAGGACAGCATCAATAGGGACCAGAAACCCAAAGCGGGTGGATGCAGTGTGGACGGAAGCTGTCAGTGAGAGGGACAGGTGTTGAGCGTAGTGCTCACCACAGGAGTCTCTGAGGTGAGGGGAACAGGAGTTCAAATGAGGTGTGAGCTGCAGAGTGAGACCTGGTCTCAAGCACGTACGCCTCCAAAAAGAAGAAAAGAGAAATGGATGTACTGTATTTATAGACATTTGGCAGAGCCTTAAGATCCACAGAAATGGGGTGTCCATCCCTTGCTCATCCTGCACCACCAAGTCAGTGCCGCAGCCCACAAAGCACATACGGATGTATTCCATCCTTGTAAAAAATTGAAACAACCCACTGTGTAGTGTAATCCCAGCACTCCAGGTTGAGGCAGGAGAATTTGTAAATTCAAAGCCGGCCTTTATTACATAATGGGAACTGGACTCAAGAAACAGAAAGCAAGGACTAGGAGATAGCATAGATGAGGAAGTGCCTCCCACAAAGGCAAGAGAATTTGAGTTGCATCCCTAGCACACATCTAGAAAGCCAGGTATGATAGTGTGTGCCTGTGATTCTAGCGCTGGGATAGGCAGGCCAAGGAGGCTACTGGGCTGCATGCTGAATGGCCAGTCACAGAATCAGGCAGCTTGAGGTGAGTGAGAGGCTGTCTCAAAAGAAGTGGATGGAGCATGTGGAATGGTGCTGACCCGTGGAGGAAGTCTGAGGCCAGCTTCACCTATGCAGTAAGTTTTAGGTCAACATGGGTTCTCTGAAACCCTCTGATAAAACAAAACACCACCAGAACAAAAGCCAAGTCACAGCTGGTGGCGGTCTAAGCTGGTCTAACTGCTTAGAAAATCATTCTCTGTAGAAGCAACTGCTCCCCACCCTCATGAGCCAGCATTTTTCCATGTAATGTTTTCCAGGAGGCTACACAGTGGTCACAGGTCACTGAACACAGCAGCCTTCTCTGCTACTGCCCACGCCGGGCCACGTTCCCATATGTCCACAGTGGTGAAATCTACAGGCAGGCTGCTTGGTCCCTACAGCCTGAGAAGGGATGACAGACGGTGATGGCTGTCTATATACAAGGTCACTGGACAACTGTCTGATGCCTGAGTTCCAAGTTCAAAACCAAGCTCAACCTGTGTGCTGCCTGCTGGGTGTCAGGGGCTGGGGATCTGGAAACTTGAGAAATTCTGTGTCTTGACCCAGGCACACAAAATCATTTATGCTGTACCTTTAAGATATGTATACTCCAACATGAAGCTAAAAAAATAAATTGAGCTGGGCAATGGTGGTGCACACCTTTAATCCCAGTATTTGGGAGGCAGAGGCAGGTGGATCTCTATGAGTTAGAGGCCAGCCTGGTCTACAAAGTAGAGTTCAGGGTAGCCAGAACTTCACAGAGAAACCCTGTCTTGAAAAACACATAAATTTCTAATGTAGCTAGCATGTATTGAGCTACAGGTCAGGCCTGTGTGTCACCAACCTCCAAGATGATCCTATGAGACAAGTTCAGTGATCTGCTCTAGTTCCAAGATCAGGAAGATGGAGCCCAACTCACAAAGCTGGTGCATAATCCAGACTGGTTCTGATGCAAAACTCACTCCTCCTCGTCCTCCTCCTCCTCCTCTCTCTCATTGTTGAAACAAGATTTTGTTATGTGGACTAGGCTGGCCTGAGACTCCCCATCTCTGCCTTTATTTCCAAGTGTTGGGATTATAGGGTGTGCTACCATATCCAGCTCCCTCACAGAATTCTTTTTGTCCATTTTTTGTTTTAAGGTTTTATTTTATTATGTGGCATATATTTTTCATTTGTTTTATTAGTGTGTGTGTGTGAGTGTGTGTGTGTGTGATGTGTCTGTGTGTGCCACATAGGTACAGATACTATTGGAGGCCAGAAGAGGGCAGCAGACCCCCTGGAGCCATTATTACAGATGGTTGTAAGCTGCTTGCTATTGGTCCTGGAAACCAAACCCTAACTGAACTCAAGTCCTCTACAAAAGCAGTACATACTTTAACCACTCAGCAGCTCTCCAGCCTCACATCAACTTTCAAGGGCAGTTTTTCCTTGGTGTCCTCAGAGGGCTAGTTACAGACACCATAAAGTCCCTTCTGTAAGATGAAAGTATTTTCACAGTGTGCACCCCCTCCGAGAACTTAAGCCAACAATGGGTGACTCCAACTGTTACATCCAGTAAAGATGACACCTAAGGGGATGCCGTGCAGACAAAGAAGACCGCCTGCCTGCAGAATAGGAGGAAGCATGTGTGAGTGCTCTGGAACAAAGGGAGAAATACAAAGCAGTTCCCAGGAATCAGAAAGAAGCCTGTGTTCATCAGTGTGCCCAACAACACTTTATGACAAATGTGGTGAGAGCCTGGGAGTTGCAGAGACTCTGAAGCTGCTAAGGGTGGTCAGGGGTAAAGCAGGTATGGAAAGCAGCTGTCCTCAGGGAAGACGGCAGCCCCTGTGGTCCCTCAGGCTCATTGTCCTGTAGCCCCTGACCTTAGTTTTTGCTTCCTCCCTGGAAACAGTGTAAGCCTTATGGCACACAAGTCTATCTCACAGTCTATCATGCAGGCTATGGTCCCACAGGCCCATCTCACAAATGCCCACACCTTAGGGAAGGGATACCTGGAGGTGAAGGAATCTTTAAAAGGCATGACCCAGTGGGAGGTCAGTTCTTAGTGGACTGTCCTTAATTTTTCCAAGAAGGCTGTATACACAGCAAGACCAGAAATTTCCCTTGTCTACTGTTTCCATATAATCTCTTCTCATCCGCATCTTCAATGTATTGCATTCAACCATGTGCAGCTGTTATGGAGGTCTTTGCCAGAGTCCAGCTGATGGTGTATCCTGCCCTTGAACTCCCAAACTGTGACTGAAGAATCTCTTATTTTTAGAAATTGATCAGTCTTGGGTATTTGGTCATAACAATGAAAATGGATCAATGCATATAATGTGTAATTCTGGAATTAAATTTAGTGAATTCTGCTGAGGCATCACATATTCATAGCTGGTGTATGTGGGTGATTCCCCACATCCATTCTCCAGTCAGCTGTGCTCTGCGTGGTGGAGCCATGAGAACTACAAACCCCATAATGCTTTGCTTCCTGTTTGGATTTGCCTATCAGTTGGTATTGGAACTATATTTCTGTTTCAAACCTTGAGTTTGTATACAGGTAAGTGCCTGGGCTATCTTCCCCAGAATGCTCTGCTTTGGCTCCTGGTTGGGCAGATGCATGTTTGTTTTAAGTCTGGGTAGGAGAGGCCCTAGGTGAGTGTCAAAGGAGATGCTGCTTCCTGACCTCCATCCCCCCTGAGGTCCTCTAGGACTTGCAGCAGTGAGGACAAGGATGGAGAATCAGGGCTGGATTCTTAGGTCTCCACCCCCAGGGCACAGATGGTATGCGGCTTTGCCTCATTAAGCCAAGAGCAAGTCATTGAGGAGAAGGCACAAGACACAGAGGGAGGCAGAAATTGGTGTTTCTTAAAAATGGTCTGAGAGGGCATATAAGGAGGTGACATGAGCCGGAGACAGGGGCCTCTTACTCCCCTGCTTTTAGTCTCTGAGAGTTAAGAATCGATACTTGAAAAGGAAGCCCCCCCCTTTTTTTTAAAAGAAAAAAGAGTGGATTTGGGAGAGGAAAAGAGATTGGGGAGGGGCTGGGAGGAGTGTGGGGGGAACTTAAGTCTGGATGTAATTTATGAGAGAAAGAACAGTAAAAGAAAAAAAGAATCAACAGTTGGTGGGCAGAGGGGTTGTGATAGACATTCTGTTGCCAACTTGACTACATCAGGAATGAAAAAAACCAGAATGGCTAGGTATACCTGTGAGGGATTTTTGCTTAACTGACTCATTGGAAGTGGGAAGATTCACTTCTAACCTGGATCTTTTGGGTTGGGAAGACCCACCTCCAGTCTGGGCCCCACCTGCCAGCAGCCTGTATAAGGAAGAAGGAAGCTAGACCTCTTTGTCTTCTTGTTCTCACTCTTGATAGCAAGTCCATTCCTTCATGACGTTAGAGCCACTTCTTCAGGACTCCAGTGTCTACTGAAGAGCAACTGAGACACGCAGCCTCGTGGACTGAGCTCAGTTACTGAAGTGTTGGGCCTTTTGTTCATCAACAGGCACTGTTAGATTAGCTGGAGCACAGCTTGTAAACCACCCTAACAAATCCTCTTTCTCTATACACACAAACACACACGGGCACATGCACACTCCGAGAGATTCACTCTATAAGTTCTGTTCCTCTAGAAAATTCTAATACAAGTTCCTGGGTATTCTTTGATGTATCATTTTACCTCAGCAAGTGGCCTTAGCCATTGGTCCTCAGATCATAAGAGAAACTCCTTAGATGCAAACAGGACACTAAGATATTTTAAGTTCTTTCAACAATCTAATTCCAAAGGCTACCAAAATAGCCCCAGGTGTACAACTGTCCTTTTATAAGTGTGCACCGGGGCCACTTTCTCCACTATACTAAAACCTTTCCTGGGCTGGCATGATGGCTCAGCAGATAAGTGCCCGTGCTGCCCAGCCTGGAGACCTGAGTTCAATGTCCTCCTCAGATGATAGAAAGAGAGAATCAACTTCCACAAGCTGTCTTCTGACCTCCACATGCAAGTGTAGATGGCTGTACATGCACACACATGTATGCACACACACAATAAATAAATATGACAAAATTTAAAACCCCTTTCCCGGGTAAGCTGAAGCTCTGCTTCAGGTGACTCACTGTCTGTGGGGAAACTGAGAACCAGACTCACCCCGCAGTGGCTGAGGTGGCAGTGGGTGCCTCAGGGAGGACCTGACCACGTCTTTCACTGCCTCCTGCCTGCTCAGTTGGCATTGCTGGCAGCTGGGGTGGGGTGTCTGTGGACTGCTTTCTGTTCACGAGAGAAATACTTCTCAGGGTTTTTGGACTCCTTCCTGTGGCTGCATTTTCTACAGAGGGGACAGGTGTGGCTTGAAGATGAGGCTCCCAGAATAACCAAGGAACCTGAGTCCTACCCCAGCACTAAGAAAACTACTGTGAATCTAGAATACTTCTTTTGGAATGTGTTTTCTACACACAGTGGAATATTAACCTCCCACTAAAATCCAATGGGCTCTATGGGAGAAGGGGCCAAGCCTGAGGACCCACACCACCCTGACCTTCAGAGCTGTGTGCAGTGGCAAATGCATGCACACGCACCACACCCACATGGTCATCTGTAGATGGGCAAGATGAGACTCAGGTCCTCACGATTATTCAGCAAGCATCTCAGCAAATGAGCCATCTCCCCAGGCCTCTGCCTCCCAATTATTTCTTAACTGTCTCCACTGGAAACCCAGCCTCAGTTTCCTTCTAGGGAGGATGAAGAAAAACATAAAAAGTAGTCCTTTGGGTATAAGGAATGAGGCTCACACTTGATTGTTCAGGGAAAGTGCTGAGCAGGCCCAGGAGGCTGCCAAATATGACTTTTCTCTTTCTCTGAGCAAAGCTGCTTGTGATTGGCTCTGACAAGTTTCCACCAGAGGCTGGAGGCTGGAGGAGGGCCCCAGCTGCTAGCCAAATTGCTGCCCAGGAAATGACTGCATGTTCCCATAATCCTTAGCTGTCCCAGGAGAGCCCCGGCCTGGTTCCATCCTGACCTCAGACTAACTTTCCAAACTGCATCTCTGGGCTCAGATTCACTTGCCCCGGTTCTTGGAGTCCCGACGGGGCCAGAATCAGGAGGGTATGGGATTCACAGAACATTTAGGGCACTCACTTCTTCCAGGTCTGGTTCTCATACCCTGCCAGGAGTAAGGTGCAATTGGATGGACTGTCCCCCGACCAAGCAGCCCCCTCCCCCCATTAATTAAACTGTGAATCACAGCTGAGTCACTAAAGGGAGAGGAAAAAAAGGTCAATGAGCCAGTCTGGCTCCTTCTTCCAGCTCCATGGGATGAGTCAGCACAGTGCGGATCGGGAGGTGGAGGGAGAAGTGAGGTGTGCAGCTTAGCCTGAGAAGCACCGTCAGCACGAGCTGCTTCAATTCTGGGTTAGCAAAAAATAGTTCCCTAGCCCTTCCCTCTGGGCCTGAGAGCCAAGGCCTCGGCTGAGCACAGCAGTCTCACTGTGTGCCCAGCACCCTCTGTGCTTATTTCAAGTAAGGCAGGCACATTATTAGCACACTCCAAACAAGCAAATCTCCAGTCTCCACTCCCTATTTCATATCCCTACAAGCCCACAATCACCTTTCTTTCTTTTTTTTTTTTTAAACTTTATTTTATTTATTTATTTATTTATTTATTTATTTGCCTTGGTATTTGCCTGGAACTGGAACTACAGACAGTTGTTAGCTGCCATGTGGGTGCTGGGAATTGAACCTGAGTCCTCTGGAAGAGCAGACGGTGCTCTTAACCGCTGAGCCATCTCTCCAGCCCCCACAATCACCTTTCAGTTCATACATGATGGCCCTGTTCTGTGGAGGGCCACTGACATGTGTGGTCAGCAGAAATTGACCACAAGGTGTGGGAATACCCCGGAAATGAAGGCCCTTCAGGGTCAGGCTGATCATGACATGGTTCCTGAGCTGGGCCTTGTGGTCTGGGCTACTCCTCCTGGGGAACTGGAGGCAGGAGGGGCCACAAGTTCAAGGGCTGACAGAGCAAGAGTGAGTTCAAGGCCAACTCGGGTGACTTAATGAAATCCTGTTTCAAAGTAAGAAGAGGGTTGGGGTGTGTGTGTGTGTGTAGCTCTGGCCAAGACAAGTGAGGTCTGGTATTACACTGTCAGAACCACAAAACTTAACAAAAATGGCAGCTCCCAGGGACAGGCTCCATCTGAAGCCTGACTCAGTGAATTCTGGGAGAATTAGATCATTTCTCTGAGCCTCTAGTTTCTGTCAAAAGGGGAGAATAAAAACACAGGTGCAAGAGGTACATAGATCAGAAGGGGACACATGTCAGAAGTTAGTGCAGAGGAACAACAGGGCAGCCCCCACCCCGCCCTGCCCCACCCCCATTCCTGGGAAGGGAGTGGTGGGGAGACCATCCCTCCCACTGAGCACTGAGGATCTCAGAAACGGTCTCACACAGGCACTAGGTGTGTGAGTGTGCGCGCGCACGCATGTGCATGTCACTCTGCAGGAGCTGGTTCTCTCCCAACAATGTTTGGGAAATAAACTGAAGAAATGAGTGACCTGGGTCTGTCCCTAGAAAGGACCCACATGTTGGAAGGAGAGAGCACTGACTCAGCCAAGTTGTCTTCTCACAGCCACGAGCACCATGGCATAGGCGTGCGTGAACGTGCACAGTATGAGTGTGTGAGAGAGGAGGGACATAATTAAAACGGGCGGGGGGGGTGGTGAATTGTGCCTCTAACTCCCACACTGGTGAGGCAGAAAAAAACTGATCCTAGAATTTTTGGGCCAGCCAAACAATGAGCTCCAGACTCGTGAGAAATGCTGTCTCAAAAGCAGTGGAAAGAGATCTAAGAAGAGACACCACACCAGCATCTGGCTACCACACTCAAGCCTGTGCATGCCACACACACAGAACACACACTTAATAAAAACAAAGTTGGTTTCTAAGGTTGGGGGTGTGGCTTGGTGGCAGAGCACTTGCTAGCAGGTGTGAGACCCTAGACCCCATGCGTGGCTGTACAAGAAAAGCAAACAGCTTCCTCACCACGGAGCAGGAAGCCTGATGGCTGGAGTCTGATCTGGGGGGGGACCCCACATGGTGGAAGGGGAGACCCAACTCCTTCCACGTTCTCCAACCTGCACAGGCGCACTCACCTCACTCCCAGACAAACAAAGCCAAAGCCAGGGATCTTTGGCTGTACCTGTCAACGTGCCTGGTTTCGGCTAACACAGCCTCTTTCCTCAATAGTCCGTGGTAAAGTTTTTGAATGGACCTGCTGTGATCAGAAAATGCAAACATTTCCCCAGTCAGGTCTGAGACACCTCTGGGACTCTTTCATTCACACTTATCCTACAATCTGGCCAATGAGCTGGGGAGTTGACATCTTGGGCTAGGATCTCACCAATTGGGAAGGGTCAATCTGCAGGATGCTGGTATTAGGAGATGGTAGAATCTCCAGGAGGTGGGGCCTGCTAGGAGGAAGTGTGGTCACTGGGGACTGTGGGATGCTGGTCTCCTCTTCCCGTCTCTCACTGACTTTTCCTTCTCTGTCCCTCCCAGTGGCCGTGAGAGGCCTGACCTTGCTCCACTTTCTCTGACCTCCCTTTCACCAGAGAAACTTCCAACACCGTGAGCTCAAAAAAACGTTCCTTGAATCTTGGTTATCCCAAGTATTCTGTGATAGTAACAGAAAGTTAACATATATAGTAACATATATGTAAACCAGAAACATAGCCAGTTTTTACAGTATTAAGTGTCCATGTACCACACTTAACTGTTGGGTGAACAGTGTACACTGTGTCACCACAAACTTACAAGCTGTGGTGAGGTCTAGGGAGACACTGGTAAAAGGCAGTTTATTCTTGCAATCCTAAGAGTGGAGTTTAGGACCTGTGCAAACTAGGCAAATGCAGGATCTCACTAACTCCCAAGCTGCAATCCTCCTGCCTCAGCCTTCTAGTAACTACAACACCACCTTCTCCTTCCCTTTCCTCCCCCTGGCATGAGGAGTGGAACTCAGACATTCAAGACAAGTTTTATCGATGAATCCCACCCAGTCAGGTAGGAATTATCTGAGCAATGTCACCACTCTCGTGGGACCAGTCCCCTCATGTGTAAACCCCACCACTGACTGAAATGTCCTGAGGTGACTCATGATGGTCAATGTTGATTTGACTGCAGTGCTTCTCTTTTGGAATGTTCTGGAACATTCTGGTTTTACACATACACAACCCATTTTAAGGCTCACAGAAGTTTGGCAAAAATGAGGGCTTGTCACGTGATCCTGACTTTGTAGACTTTGGCCCAGATTTTTCTGTATTTTCAAGACACAGCCAACATCCTCCAAGTACTGCCTGGTCCCTGCTGACCTTTTATTCTTTCAGACGTGAACATATGCAGGGTACACACAGCACAGGAGAGCACACATGCAAAGCTCCTGCCACTGTTTTCTACAAAAATCCAGTGTCCCAGCCACCTACTGCACTCTCACATGTCCACTACAGTCAACAACCCACATCTCACTCCCAGCACTGGTCAGAAATCCAGGGGCACCTGGTACCTGGCACACCCAAGAGGCAGGATGCTTCATTTTGAGGGCAACAGCCCACAGAGACGGCACAAAATACAGGAAGACTCAGAATGCTGTCACAGACAGTGTTTCCTCTGCACATTTCGGAGGCCTTCTCCAAGACAAGAGATGTTCACTTTGGGGGAATGTCTGTGGCTTTTCTTGAGACAGTATCTCATGTAGCCCAGGCAAAGCTTGTGCTCAATACATAGCTGAGAATGACCTGCCTGCCTCCACCTTTGCAATGCTGGGATTACAGGTGTACACACTGTGCCTAGAGCATTAGCATTGCTGGGGGCAGGATCCAGGGCACCAACTGATCCCCATCCCAGCCTGGGTCGGTCAGTCGGGGTCTCTCTCTCCTCTCTCTCCTCTCCAAGAATGATTCTCTCTCTATAGCCCAGGTAGCCTCAAATTCCCTGGGTTCTGGGGCAACAGGCATATGTTTCGAGGCTGTTGACCCCTTCTTCAATGTCTCCTGAGATGTCACATGTGATGGGTGCATCAGAGTTTAGTTTACATTCCTATCCACACAATCTGGAATTATTCCCAGCCTTGGCTGAAAACCTTGATAAATAAAAATGAAGGAATGGACACATGAGCATGGGCAAAAGATGACCCAGGGAAAGGAACCGAGGTCCAGCCTTCAAAGGTGCCTTTTTAAGCCTTGAGTCCTGTGCCCAAGAGTCCTTCCATGGGTCCTGCAGGTCTCTGTGGGGGCACAGGCTGCCACTATGAACAAGGTCCTCTCACAAACGAGCTGCTTTCTAGCTAGCCCGCTATTCCCTTTCTTCTTACAAGATTATTTTTGTTTTTCAATTAGGTGAGTGGGTTTATGCACACGAGTGCAGTTTCCTGAGGAGACAGAAAATTGTTTGCTCCCTTGGAGGATTGAGAGTCTGAGGTCTGCTGTGGATGCTAAGAACTGAGGCTTCTGGAAGACTGACAAGTGCCCTTAATTGCTGAGCCAGCTCTCTCTCCATTCTCGCTCTTTTTAAAGTGTGTGTGTGTGTGTATGTGTGAGTGTGTGTTGTATGAGTGTGTGTGAGAGTGTGAGTGTGTGTGTGTGAGTGTGTGTGTGTGTGTGTGTGTGTGTGCGCGCGTGTGTTTTCATGCTCCTGGTGTACTGCAGGTCTGGAGGTCGAAGAACAACCTTGGGCATTGGTTCTACTTTCTGCCCTGTTTGAGACAGACAGCTGTTCCCCAATCCTCAGGGCCAGGCTAGCTAGCCTGTGAGCTTCTGAGGTGCCTTCCTGTCTTCAGGGCCTGTCTCCCCACAGAGGCACTGAGACTGCAGAGGTGAGGTAGCATGTCGGGACACTGGTTCTGGGGACCCAAACTCAAGTCAGCATACTTCCAAGGTAAGTACTTTTTCATCTCCCCAGCCCCCGACTTAACGATTGTCATCCTAAAAACACAACATTTTCCCCCAGTCCACTCATGAGTCCACTCATGAACTTAGAAGATATGGCTCACCTCCACAGGGAAGGCAGTCAGTGGCCCAAGAAGTACCTCCTCACCCAGGGAGGAGATGAAAGTTGATCCCACAAGGTGTCCTTGAGGGGGTGGATGCCTGGCGAGCCTTGGCTGAGTGGTGGGAAGAGTGAGCACAGAGGTGGGAGGAGGGAGAAGGGAGGAGTTGGATCGTGATCTTTATGAAAATGTATTTTTGTAACTCGGGGTTGAAAATAGACACACCAACTTCACACTGACTGTTCCAGCCCCGTGACACGTTCCTGCTAGCTGGGGCTTTTCCATCCGGCACATCTCCATGGCAACGGGCCACATCTCATTCATGTTGCCATCTCCCAGGTTACTTTGCCGGGCTCATTCATGATTATTGCCATGGAGACTGGTTCATTGATACAATTTTGAGGCTTGAGAACTTGGCTTTCCTGAATGATGGGATTGGATTATGGTAAGAAGTGAGAGGTGGTGGTGGTAAAGGGTTCTAGGCTGAGATTTAGGAAGCTAAAGGCTAACCATGCAAGAGGAAGTGGTGGAAGGTTATCTGGCAGGGCAGTAGTCACCAGTCTAGATGTTTTGTTTTTGAGACAAGGTCTCACTAAGTAGCTCCTGGGACTTACATGACAGAGCTAGTCTCCAAAGTGCTGGGATTAACATATGCACCATATCCTACTCCGCTTGCCAGGGCAACCAGTCTCTGTTTTGACATTTGAGGAAGGTCAACAATGCAAGTCACCTTCAAATAGACTTGTGGTCTTTCCTGATGTCTGGGTCTCCAGCCTCTAGTACAATGCTCAGTAACAGTCCCTAGTAAGGACTATGTTAAGGATGTCCTACACAAAGCTGTCCTTGAATAACTGCAAAACACAGACACATGAGAATGCAGTCTACCCCACATCTTCCGTCCCCACACCCACACCCGCCCCACTCAAGACCTTCCTGTCTCTGCTAACTGGGCAAGCTCTAACGTAAAGTGGAACTTTCCTTTCTACTCTGGTGCTTGAATGTGTCCCCTAAAACTCACAGGTTGGAAACCTGATCCCCAAATCTACACATTCATGGCTTTTGAGAGGTGATTAGGGTTAGATGAGATCTTGAAGTGGGTGCCCCTCCCACAAAGGTGTTAGTGGTATTATAAGAATAGGAAGATGGACCAGAACTTCAGGATGACTCTGGGTCACTATGGGTCCTTTGCTATGTTCAGATGTAGTTGCCAGCACCATGCTCTGAGACTCTGAAGTCTCCAGAATGAGGAGTTTGGTAAACCTCTGTTTTTAATAAATGATCTAACTGTATTTCTTATAGTATGCTAAATGCCAGTCTTTCTTATCACTGAGATGTCCCTCTTTTTAAATCTTGAGTATGTAGTGCCTGCCTGTAATTAAAGGCAGGGCAACTGTGAGTTCCAGGACAGCCTGGGCTATACAGTGAGACCCCCACCACAAAATAAACAAGAGAAAGCAGCCACTCACAGGGGATGTGGCACATTGGCAGCGTACTTGCCTCCTATGCACAGTGCTCTGGGTTTGCCCACAGAAGCATTAAAACTGTTTATGGTGGTGTTTACCCATGATTCCAGAAAGAGATTAGTAACAAAGGTCATTTTCAGCTTCACAGTGAATTCAAGGTCAACTTGGGCTATATAGTGAATTTAAGGTCAGCATAGGCTACATGAAAACTTATCTTCCCACAAAAAGAAAAAAAAGTAAATATATGAATCCCATCTCACTTTCAGTTAGCAATCTATTTTACTCTTTCAGCCCTTGACAAAAAGTCATAAAAGAAAAAACTCTGAGGGTTTTTCTGTGCAGATATGGAGGTGCACCTATGTGGAAGTCAGTCTCTGGTATGGTTCCTAAGGAACGGGCCACTTGGTAGTTTCTCAGACAAGGTCTCTCACTCAGCCTGGAGCTCATCAATTCCGTGAGGCCAGCCAGCCACTGAACTCCAGGGATCCACCTGTCATTATCTGGGGACATAGGCATGTGCTACCACACCTGTTGTTGGTGACTTCTTCTTTTCTTGAATATTTGTTTGTTTGTTTTGAGACAGGCTCTCATTCTGTCACCCCAGCTGGTCTGGAACTCTCTATAACAGAGTTTAAAAGCGAGCCTCAAACTCAGAGATCTATCCGCCTTTGTCTCCCGATTGCTGAGATTAAAGGTGTGTACTACAACCAAGTTATTTTTTACATGTATCTATGTGCTTGCATGAGTTAATGTGAGCCACATGTATGTATTGTCCTCATCTAGAAAAGAACATCAGAGCCCCTAGAACTGAAATTACAGATGCTTGTGAACTGCCTTGTGGATTCTAGGAACTGAACACAGGTCCTGTGTAATAGCCACTGAGCCACCTCTCCATCTGGCTTCAGTGTTGGTGCTGAAGTCTGGACTGAGGTCCTCACAAGAGTGGCAGACAATCTATGGACTGAACTGCCTCCAGCTTCTCTTTTTTTTTATGGCTTCTTTTTGTGATTAACAGATTTATTTATACAAGAATATATATAAAGTCATCCTTAGCAAACTTCCCAGGAGAGTCTAAATGTTTAGTTCAAACCCTCTTGCCTGATAAGGTGTTCCTTCCTCCGCTTGCCTGTCTTGAACATATAACATCAGGAGATGACAGATGAGGCTCAGATCCTAAAAGTGAGTTCTTAGGGATGGGTTCAAAATCAAGACAGAGTGGCTGGTCTGGGATGGGCACGATGAGTCACAGCAGGACCTTCAGTGCCTGCCCGAGGCGTTTGGAATCACTGTCGAACACAGTCACTTCTCTCTGTAAGCCACCCAAGCCCTCGCCTGCACCTTCTGAAGACACACAGCTTGGGTGGAGGGTACTGGTGCTGGTGTGTAGGCTCATACTTGTGAAGTGACATCTTGGGTCCTCACCACACAACTGAGTATTTCTGGACACAGCCTCACTGTGTATGTAGCCTGGGGCTGACGCTTGCTGCTGTGTACATCAGGCTGGTCTTGAATTCACAGAGATCCACCTGCGTCCTCTCTCTCTTAAAACCAAAACTCATTTCATCTGCAGGTCTTGTGATCTCTACACTGAAGCCAACTCGTCCGCCTGTGTCCTCTGACAGGACCGGACATGCTGGCTTATACTACCAGCCTTGTCTGCCCAATCCATCATGGTCAACGCCCTGCTTCCCCACACCCTTCAGCAAAGCAGGAAGAGAATCCTCACCTCCCAGAGGAGACCATCTCGCTCAAGTCTCCATCTTGCTTTCCTTTTTCTTCCCAGGGCCAATCATGAGTATGAAATGTATCTTATTACATTTATCCCCTAGGACCCAGTTCCCTATACTAGATGCTCAACTTGATCTAATAAAGTCATCCACATTGTGCCCTAAGTCCAGGAGAAACTGCTTTGCACACAGCAGCTACTCAAAACACATCTGTGGACTATAAGGAGGGAGCCCAATGTGAAGAAAGCCCCAAGTGAGCCAAGAAGAAAACAGTGTAGCTGGGGCAGAAGAGATTGGTCTCAGAGGAGTGGTTCTCAACCTGTGGGTCATGACCTATATGTGGGTCACATATCAGATGTCTTGCATATCATATATTTACATTATGATTCATAACAGTAGCAAGATTATAGTTAGGAAATATCAACAGCAATAATTTTGTTTGGAGGTCACCACAACAATGAGGAACTGTATTAAAGGGTTGTAGCTTTAGGAAGGTTGAGAACCAATGTCTTTGAGGTTTGTAAGTTCAACTGGGTTACTAGAAGGAGAATTAGGGACCAACTTATGTACAAGGAGTCGGGTGTGAAATGGGCATAGGGAAACATCTAGAAAGCTATTTGCTACCTCAAAATACCACTTTTCTTTGCTCCTCACAGTGGGATTCAAATAGCATTTTAGAGATGTATTTAATAATAATATGGCAATATTAATTTCTTAGTTTCTTTAGATTTAGAAACTACATTGTGTTTGTGTGTGTGTGTGTGTTTGTGTGTGTGTGTGTGTGTGCATGTGTCACAGAGCATGTGTAGAGCTAAGAGGACAATTTGTAAGATCAGTTTTCTCCCACCATGTGAATTCCTGATCATATTCAGGCCATCTAAATGAGTCATCTTACCTGCCTACTTTCTTAATTTTAAGAGTATGCAAAAGTAACGCAGGAGGCCAATGGAAGGTTTGATGGGTGGAAGGGTGCCCACAGCACACATGAGACCAGCAGCAAAGGCGGTAAGAACAAGAGTGTCGGGGCGCCATTCTCTCCCCAAGCTCTCTGGAGGGAATAATGACTTCTCCAGTCAATAATGGAAAGTTAAATTTATTTTCCAGAATGTGAATGGGTCCAACAGACATAACCAAACTTGAAGATGGCTTCTGTAGGCATTTCTAAAGTGGGAAGTAACAGGATTGAACTTAAGTATTTATGTGATGAAGGTAGTTTGGCTGGGCCAGACATGCTGGTAACTTCACTGCTTAGGAGGCTGAGACAGAAAGGTACTGAACTCAAAGCCAACCTGGGCCACATAGTGGAACCCCTATCGAAAAGCCAGAGGTGAGGAGAAGGAGGAGAGGAGGAGGTTGGGTTTTCAGTCAGCAGGACTGCAGAGTAGGTGGAGGCCCATAGGGACACTGACCACAGTGTTACAGATGATGGGTGATAAGACACAGCCAAAGGCAGGCATTGCATAGAGATAAATGATGAGTGTGTCCAAGAGTGGTGGATGTGGTGACTACAGATTCAGGGAGGGAGCAGTGGCCAGGATGGCTTTGAAGGCTCTGGTCTGGCAATAGGTGGGTGTCATGTTGCTATGGTAGAGAAGGAACAGGCCTGGGCTCTGTGTGCTGTGAGTGGGCCACCTGTGCTGCGCCATGACCCAGCCTGTGCCAGGGAGTTGGCTGTGTACCTCTAGGGAGGCCAATTGTGGTCACAGCATGGGCTGGCCATCTGCTCTCCTGTCCCCATGTTCTCACGGGCCCAACATTTCCCTAGGATGTATTTCCCAACATGCTTTTCATCTAGACAGGATTTTACAAGACTAAATCTGGCCAGTGAGACATGGGAGAGAGTGATGGAAACTGTACCTGAAAACAGTTTTTCTTCTTTTGTGTGTGCTCTATGTATGCATGCATACATATATGTGTGTGCACATTTGCATCTATTTACATGTAGAGGCCTAAGATCTATGTCAGGGCTTTTTCACTATTGTTCTTCAATATATACACACATACATGTGGGTATACATAGTCATACACACACATACATCATTTTTTTTTTGAGACAGGGTTTTGCTTTTTATACCAGGCTGGCCTCGAACTCACAGAGATCTACTTGCATCTGCCCTCCTTGGGCTGGGATTAAAGGTGGGCACCACCACTGCCAGGTTATTATTTATATTTGAGACAGCCCAGCATGGAGCTCACTATGTAGACCAGGCTGGCTTTGAACTCAGAGATCCTGCTGCCTGTGCCTCCTAAATGCTGGGACTAGAGGTGTGTGCCATTGTACCCGGCTCCACCTTATTTTTTGAGACAAGGTCTCTCATTGAATCTGGAGTTCATTGACTGACTGGCTAGACTGTCTAAATAGCCCCAGGGACTCTGTTTCTGCCTCCTCAGAATGGGGGTTACAGACATACTCCTGTGCCTAGCTCCTAGGTGGGCTCCAGGGTCCAAATTCTGACCCTCATGCTTGCCCTCCGAGTCATTTCCCCAGGCCACTGTGTCCGAGGCTTTCTCTGAGGCTTTCCTGCCATGCTTAATCTCTCCCTTTAGTTGCTTACAACTGGAGGATCCAATGAAGACCCCACAGCTCCATGAATGGAGCCAGAAGATAGACTGAACCCTATGTGACAGGTGGAGCTGAGCCCACTCATGCCCAGCTATTCGGACTGTGGAATAGACTAGAAATAATGCTGTTCTTGTAAGTCACTGAGATATGGGGTATATCATTCCAACAACAGCCTGCCAC
This sequence comes from Sigmodon hispidus, assembly GCA_004025045.1. Lineage (NCBI taxonomy): Eukaryota > Metazoa > Chordata > Mammalia > Rodentia > Cricetidae > Sigmodon > Sigmodon hispidus. The sequence continues at coordinate 97,449 of PVIH01004105.1, forward strand.
TATAGAAGGAAACTCAGCATTTCCTACCACAGTTCAGTTTAGCCTTCTGGACAGGCATGGAGCACATGTGTTGACAGGCACAGGTGTTTTCATGGTCACAGGACATAGAACAGACATGTGATTGGATCCTTCTCCTTTCAAAATATCTATGTTTCATTTAATTTAAAAAAATTTAATTGTCATTTATGTGTGTGTTTGCCAAATGTATGCATGTGTGCATGGGTGCCTGCAGAGGTCAAAAGAGGGCTTCAGATCCCCTGGAACTAGAGTTATATGGAGTTGGAAGCCATCTGATGAGAATGCTAAACACTGAACCCAGATCCTCTGCAAAAGCATCAAACGCTCTTAACTGCTGAGCCACTCTCCGGTCCCTCATCTACTTTTCAAAAGAACTTTATGACAAAGGTAGAGCCTGAACATCCCCAATCCACCAATCTGAAATCCAAGTCTCAGAAATTCAAATTTCTGATCCCAAATATTCCCATTCCATATCCATACACACCACTATGCAAACACACACACACACACACACAAGCTATGAAGACTGAACTTAGTACTTTGTGCATACCACACAAACATCTAGCTTTATGCCACACCCCCAGGTCTCCTACCATTTAAAAAATATTGTCTGAGAATTTCATACAGTGAATTTTAGTTGTCTGCAGTCTACCCTCTTCTCTCTCACCCCTCACTGGTACCCTCCTCCCTGACTTGTGGTCTTTGTGATCACCGAGTTTAGTCTGTTTTCCCTCAGTATGCTGGGAGCAGGTACGTCTGGTCATGGTGTGATAGGCCCCGACCAGTGGCTGACAGTAGTCCCCCATGGCCCTGACTCGATGCAGGATGAAATGCTGAGGGTCGGGGTAGCCACTGTAGTAGGAGTTCAAGTCCAGAAAACACTGTTTGGCAGCAGAGCCTCCATCCTTTGGCGCTCACATTTTTTTCTGCTCCCTCTTCCTCAAGGTCCTGAGCCTTGGAGTTGATGACACAGTTGTCCCGACTTAGGGCCAAATACTCCACTTAGTCTCAACACCTCAGCAGTTATGCACTCTGTATTAGGGGCCGCCCTAGGCAGTAAAAAGCTGGGCACTACATTGATTTCAGATGGGGAAGGGAAGCGGGGTGCTGGGGCACACTTTTTTTGACAGAGAAAGAGAGAGAGGAGGAGGAGGAGAGGGTAGGAGGGGGAGGAGGAGGAGGGGGAGGGGGAGGAGGGGGACAGCTGAGCTGCTTTCCAAGGACAGCTAGCTGTTTTCTCACTGGGGCCTTTTTCAGATTGATTTTGGGATATGTGAGGACAGAGGCTGTTGGGTGAGAAGACCGGAGACAGTTCTAGAATCGTGAGAGTCTGGCTCTAGATAGAGGGGAGTGTGAGGAAAAGATCAGGAGGGGGTGGATGTTGTAGACTAAATGTCACCTCAAACTCATTCATTAAAACTTAATATCCAGCTGGCATCATGATAGGGTAATGATGGCCAGGCACTGGGGACTGAAGACTGAGAAACTGTCCCCATTTGGGAAGACAAAGGTGCTGTAGACAGATGGCGGCAATGTTGGCACATCATGAATGTACTTTATGCCACTAAACACCACATTAAGGGTAGTCAAGGGTTAGGGTGTGGCTTGGCAGTACATCCCTAGAATCCTCCACTGAAGGAGCTTAAGTCAGCATACAGTATCTACTTAGAATTCCCAAGAAGCCCAAGGGGCTGGGAATGTGGCTCAATAGGAGAACACCTACCAACCAAGCATGTGGGAATCCTTGGGTTCAAGCTTCGGACACACACACACACACACACACACACACACACACACACACCTTAAATGGTAAATTTTAAAAGTTGTACTTATTTATTCGTATGTGTGTACATGGATGTGTGCCGTGGGGCATGTGTGGAGGTCAGAGGCAGTCTGTAGGGTTGTGTTCCTCCTTCCAGCAGTTCTCAGGGTGCATGTGGGGAGTGTCCCCAGGAACAGAACTCTCCATCAAGCTTGGTGACAAGCACCGAACACTGAGGCATCTCACTAGCCCCCCAGTTTTATATTGTGTATATTTTGCCACAATTAAATCAAGATAAAAGAAATGTGACTTCCACGTGTGAAGTCGGTGGTGAGCAAATTGCATATCACACACAGTTTCTAAAATGCTCAGGGACAGCCTCCAGGACCCTTCAGAGCCCGTGGCCTTTCAAGTGGGATTGTCACCAGCAGAACAGCTAGGCATTCTAGGAGGTGGCAGCTGCCTGTCCAGGCCAGCAAACAGCAGCCAAGAACTCATTGGCCCCTGGCCGGCAGCCATCCATCCATCTGTCAGCTCCCATCGGCATTCGGAGGGTGGCAGGGGCTTGGTACTCATAGTGCTGCCTATGTCTGTGCTGGGCCCCGGGGGTTTTCTACTTGGCTGGGCTGGGTGAACAGCAAAGGCTGTCACGCCTGGGTTCTGTGTGCCCTGGGGCACCAGCAGGAGAGTGGCTGAAGACTGCACGGTGGTAGTGCTGACCATCAGGACAGTATTGTCCACACTCAGTACATGTGGGGTCAGCGGAGCTCTTCCTGGCAGCCACCCTCCTTCCTCTGAATGCTTTTGTGCAAACCCTAGGTTTCCTGGGGACACAGATTAGGTTTCTCCAGTAAATCCACAGAGCATAAAAAGGAACTCCAGGCCTCTGTGAAGGCAGCATGCACACAGTAGGTCCTATCACTGCTCTTCCCTTGTCATTTATTTCTCATTATTATTTTGTGTTTTGAGACCAGGAAGGGGAGGTTGTGTCTCAGCTATGTTGCCCAGGCTGTCTCAAGTAACCTCGCTTTGTTCCCTGAGCAGACCTCAAGCGGAAGCCAGGGCCGGACTTTCTGGTCCTATTTTGTTTTTCCTTCTGCCTCCTCCCTGGCACAGCGGAAGCTCACACGGTCTTCGTGACCACACCCTTGTGGATTTTAAAATATTAATCTGAAGCTGGGCCTTGTGAGACAGCATCTTGGCTCTGCCACTTACTGGTGACAAAGTGATATAGCCCAGGGAAGCCAATGTCTGCCTCTGACCTTTCCATGTACAGGCCTGCACATAAATTAAACCCAGAAGGGAGAGTGCACAGTGTGTATCTTGTGTGCTCTGCAGTGATCTTCCAGTGTCTCGATTGCTAAGAGACTTTGTCCAGACTGCCAGGTCACCTGCCAGCAAGATGGCTCCCTCCCTCCGGGAGCAAAGGCCCGTGCTCCCGAGGCTGACAGCATGAGTTCCGTCCCTGGGACCCACACGGTGGAAGGAGAGAACTGACTCTTACAGCTGTCTGACCTCTGACCTTCACGTGCATGGCAAGACACGCAGCGTACCCATACGTCAGAGTCCAGTGAGCTCACTATGTACACTGGAGGAGACGTTCCAGGGCTTAGATACAAGAGGAGGAGCCCCTAGAGACTAGAGGGCAAAGTCAATGTCTTCTGGGTAGAGAAGACTGGTGGAAAGACATGCCTGCACCTGGAGTCTGCACATTTGTCACACTTGAAATGAGTCTCAGTAGGTGTGCTGTAGTCATCTAAACAGCAGAGCCATGCCTGCATTGTCTGAGGGAGAGGGTCACAGCGGTTCTTAGAGCGAGTGGAAAGGGAGTCTCGAAGAGAGGCAGGGTAAGTGAGCCTGTTTCCAGGGAAGCCACCAGGAGCTGAGCGGGCAGGAGGGGCAGTCTCCAGAGCCAGCAAAGGAGACAGTCGGTCAACAGCCTGTTCTAGTGCCATGTCCATTAGGATGTGAACTGAAGAAGGTTCTCGACTGGAAATTATGTGAGCTATGAATTTTGCTGGCACAGAAAGAAACAGACCAGTGATTTTAAAAGAAATGTTGAGATAGGCAGGCACATGACTGTCAGGCACCCCAGCATTCAGAAGGAAGAGGACAGCCTGGGGTTCAAAAAATCATCTCCCCCAAACCAAATCAAATAAAACAAAGAATGCTGCTAAAGAGAGGGCATGTCACAGGAGCAGCACGACAGTCCTCAGTGACATCTGCACCATGCAGTAAGCTGGTCGCAGATGAACACTGCACACTCACAGGTGTGTCAATGTGTTGAGATGTGTGTGCACCATGCATGGGTGGGCACCTATGTGCCTGGAGGCCAGAAAAGGATGCTGGGTGTGCAGATCTATCCCTCTCTGCAGGCCCTGGCAAGGACTCTTATCATTGAAGTTTCTGTCTCTGATGGACAGCTCCCTGGGAGCAGATTCTTCCTGTTCACTCAGCCTCTCTCTAAGAGCCCAGGCTTCCCACACAGGTGCTCAATATTTACTCTCTAGTATAAAATAGAAGTACACTGCTGTATGGAGAGCCCAAGGCAAGTCACTCAAAATGTGGTCTCAGTCCTCCACTGAATGACCCTGCAGTGAGCTACATGGGTCGGCATTTACACCCCACAGACACTCAGGGATTCACTAAACACAGAGCTAGACTGGCAGCTGGCATCCTCCTGTGTCCACTCTCTCAGTACAGGTATGTTTGTCTTTGTCTGCTTTTTACATAGCTACTGGTATTTGAACTCAGATCTACACACATGCAGAACAAATGATTTTATCCACAAAGCATCTCCAGGCTCTAGGTACTATTTTACAGAGAAAACCATAGGATTGGAGTGTGAGATGATGGCTCTTGGGGTTGGCTGAGACTACGGAAATGCTTATCAAAGTAATCAAAGTACAAGGTGTCAATCAGATGGTGGGGCTCACTCAAGAGATCCACTCTGCACTGTGGGAGCTGCAGTCACTGCAGTCAGTGAGGTCCCCCCCCCCCCGACAGCTATAGGGAACTTCAAGCACTCTTGCCCCACGGTGACAGTGCATAGCTGCATCACACATCCCAGGATGCCTTCAATCACAAAGTATCCCTCAGCAGAGGTGCAGCTCTCATTTCACAGAGTGCCAGGCTGACCACCATCTTTCATAAAGTCAGCCTGGTGTGACTATGCTTCTGGTGACTCACCACGGCTACCTGAGAAAAGCCGTAGTACCCTGCTCTGTAGGGAGTACCCCAGCCTCACGCTGGCTTCCTCCAATTGCCTTCTACCTGCATTGGACAGACAGAAGTGCTGTGGCAATGGCTAGGACTCAGGCAGGCAGCCCAGCTAACTAAAAGCCATGCCAAGCCATGCCGAGCCATGTACAAATATCTGAAGTTCACTTGCAGAGCCCTAAATGACAGAAGATCCCATAGGTAAATTATCTGCCCCCCGAAGGAGTGAAGCCAGGCACTTGTAGCTGGAACCCCTGTGCAGCAGTGCATCTGCTTAACCTAGAAAGTGCACAGTCTCCTGGGGCTGAGGCAAGTCCAGGAGACCCCAAAAATTAGATGGGACCCCAACAGGCCACAGTATTATGTAAAAGACTCAAAATGCATTTAGCTTCCCCCTCCCACCGGCAGGGACTCTGAGGCAGCTGCAGAGAAGCTCGAGGATTCTCAGCTGGGGCAGGGTCTGCTGTCCTCAGTGACTGAGATTCTCAATGCCTAGCTGGTACCCAAACTTAAGGGACGCTGGGTGCCTGGAAAAAAAATTGAGTCTTACACAGAGGACACATTTTCCTCTTAGGCCTCAAAGAACTCCTTCCAGCCCTAGCAAAAACAAATACCACCCCACAGAACAAGATGCAGGAGATGCAGGCCCAAGAGCCAGTGGAGATAAGAGTCAGCAGACAGACCTCAGACTTCCCAGAGTGATCTTTCCAACAATGGTTACAAAACAATCATCTGCACGTGCTGTTTGTCTGTGTGTATGCAAATATGTGGAGCCAGACACAGACGGATGGACGGACACCAGGAGCTTCCTCAATCCCTCGTCACAGAATTCTTTTTGAGAAAGGATCTCCATTGGACTCGGAGATTGCCAACCTGAAGACTGGCTGGCCAGTGAGCCCCAGATCCTAGTTATTTCCTTAGTGGTCTGATCACAAGGATATACTTGGAATTTTGTCTTGGTTTTACCATGTATGTCTGTACATGCAGTGCCTATAAAGACCAGAAGAGGGCATTAGATCCTCTGGAACTGGAGTTATAGACAGTTGTAAACTGCCTAACACAGGTGCTGGGAACTGAACACCCTACCCCACCCCTGTCCTCTGGAGAAACAGCTGGTGCTCTTATAAACACTGAGTCATCGATCTGGGCCCCATACGCGAATTTTTAATCAGATCCCTGAGGATCAAACTCCAGCTCTACCTCATGTGCTCTGTGTAGCCCTCCCAAGCTGTTCTGAAACTCACTCTTTAGACCAGGTTGGTTCTGAACTCAGAGATACCCCTGCCTCTGCCTCCTGGGATTAAAGGCATTTGTTGTCACCTGCTCCCCTACCACAGATATTTTAAAATACAAAGTCTAACTGTGTAGCCCAGGCGGTCCTGGACTTGTGATCCTCTTGGCCCAGCCTGAAGCATACCGGGGTACAAGTCTGCAGCATCATGCATACATGCATAAAATGTTTAAGCACAGGCACTCACACCTTTAATCCTAGCAATGGAAGGCAAAGGTAGGTGGATTTCTGTGAGTTTGGAGCCAGCCTGGTCTACATAGTGAATTCCAGGACAGTCATAAAAACCAAACAAACACATAAAGTAAAATGTTTAAGCAGTGTAGTGAATGACTGAAAACCCCTGTCTACAAAGCATTTTTCACCGAGGGTGACACTGGCAAAATCTTGGTCCATTTTTGATTGTTGCCTCCTTTTGATTTTTGAAAAAAGGTACCATCAACCCTTTTATAAATCTTTCTGCTGTTTTTAAATAGAATAACATACCTGGTACTGTAAAGTTGGCTAAGGAGCCCTGATTGGGGAACTTGCAAACCCCAGAGGTAAGCCTGCTACTATTATTTTGGTAAATAAGCACACTATCAAACTGCCCTCTAAATCTGCATCTCTATGTTTACAGGCTAATTCTTCCTAAGAAAAGTTTTTTGTGTCCTGGGCCATGACTAATGCAGGAACTCACAGCTGCTCCAAGTGGAGTGCTCAGCCCTAATGGGACATCAGGATGACACCCTCCCAGGTGAGGACTGGGGAGGACTGGGCAGCAGTGTCCTCTGGACTTTGCAGAAGCACAGCACTCATGAACTCACAGCGGCTATGGCGGCTGCAGCAGATCTTTACAAGGTCAAACCAGTCGGGATTCCAACCAGCATGGGAGAAGGATTCAAAGTCCCCAGCCCTAGCTGAGGATCTGTAGACTCTTGGTGGCTCATAGAGAAGGGAAAGTCACTTTTAAGGGTGTGGCCCTTGGCAGCTGGACATGCTCCAGTGAATGAGCACTGAGCCACTTCTCCAGGCCCCACACCTAGATTGGTAATTAAATCCTGAGGATCAAACTCCAGCTCTACCCCATATGCATCTTTAAAGCCCCCAATTTTTTTTTGTGCCTGGACCCATCCACAAGTGTATGAGCAACATAAATTCGACTCAGGTTATTTAAATAACAACAAAAAAGAGTTTGCAAAGTTGTGAGCAGAGGGGAGGTGGGTAAGAATTGAATATGAAAAAATACATTTTATGACATTCTCAAAGAATTCATAAAATATTAAAAATTCTTTTATAAAAAGTGAGTGTGCACAGGGTAGTGAGCAGGTGTGTGGAGGCCAGAGGACAACTGCAGGTGTCCTACAGGGGGCCTTTTGGACAACATTTCCCACTGAACCTGGAGCTTACTGGTTAGGTCAGCCTGGCTAGTCAGCAAGCCCTGACTGTCTCTGCCTGTTCAGCACTGGGATTACAGGCACATGTCCGGCTTTGACATGGGTGCTGGAGATCTGAACTCAGGTCCTCACTTAGCCATGTCATACACTACACTATCCTTTCATGAATACAGCCAACAGTGCTTCCCTATGTCCCAGAAAGGTACAACAGTCTTTCCCAGGCAAGGGCCACCAGCTCAGAATCATGATGGCGGCGCTGCTTCAGCTGACCTGCAAGAGTGCAAATGCTGAATTGGAACTGGAAACACAGGAGTGGCCTGAGGCCGAGGAGACAGCCATAGCCGGAGAGAGACAGACATCGTTTCTTTCATGATCTGACTAACAAGTAAACTGAGGCACACACTGAGCCACTGTCTTGCTAGCTGGGACACAAATCACAAACAGGCTCGTACTGGATCGGAGCCAAGTCATAACCACATCTCCATGCAGTCGATGCTCAAGGACATGGTCCTTTTATCCAGCCTGGGACTCAGAATTTCTTTCCCACTTGCTATTTTTCTTTCCTCTCTAAAGCCTCTGACAGAAGACAAGCCATGTGGACTCTGCGCACAGACAGTAGCGCCTGAGGGGACACAGCCATTCCATCACTAAAGCATCTACCTTCCATTAACTGATTAGGGCCTGGTGCTCACTTAGAGCACTCACTGGTGCAAGGCTTGGGGTATTTATCTGCAAACAGAAGCAGAGAAAACATTTTGGAGGATGGCCTCTGCAAATGTCACCTTCTGGGCCAGGGAGCTGATGCAGTGCAAGCATAAGACACAGTCTTCAGGTCCCAAGTACCCATGAAAAAAGCCCGACACAGACCCCGGGACTAGGGAGAATACAAGAGGATCCCTGGGACCCTATGGCCAGTCAGCACAGCCAATCAATGAGCTCCAAGTTCAGAGAAATCCTGCCTCAAAAGATAAATGGAGAGTGACTGAGGGTGGCACTGCATTCTGCACCCAGATGCAAAGGAACATGTGCACCCCTGCACCAGACCTTCCTCCCTTAAGCCACTAATGGCTGGGTACAAGTTCATGCCAAAGTTCTCAGCTGGGGCATGATTGGCAAGTTATAAAATGTTCTTTTTCTTGAGTCTTTTATTCTGCATAAAGTAGAGATCATGGAGAACTACCCTCCTGGAGCTGTTGGAAGGACCCAAAGAGGGGTATCTGAAGGGTGTGGCATGCAGGACACAGCCTCTGGGTTCAAGTACAGCAACAGCAATTCAACTTCAGGCACCAGTTTCTTGTCACCAGCATGAGACAGTCACAGTTCTTTATGAAGGAGACTTTGTAAAGACCTGGCGCTCTCACACCAGGCTAAGTGCTCTTAACAAACAGGTGGGCAAGGGGTACATGCTCATAGAGAGAGGCGGTACATGTGTCTTGTGGTCCTAAGGAGGAGACATGAGGAGGAATAAAGCACCCTTTACTCTGTTCTGATTTATTTTTCTCTCTTCTCTTCTCTTCTCTCTCCCTCCCTCCCTTTCTTCTTAAGGTGGGAGGTTAGCTCTAGGTGAGACTGACCAACAGGTCCCTCAAACAGGTCATAACGATCAATGGTAGGTTACAATGGGAGTTGAAGAAACTACCCTAAATGATAAGCGTGATTTATTGTAGCTCTAGCTGTGGTCCCAACCCTGTCCAGGGACTCCACGTCACGCTCACACTATGTTTTCCCTTCCGTTGGTGGGGTCCCAGCATTACGGTTACATAACCCCCCCATACAGATTCTTTTCCTTTCACAATCTTTTATTACATGTGAGTATGTGCTTGTCACAGCGTGTGCATGTGGAGGTCGGAGACCAGCTTCTGGGAGCCCTCTCTCCTTCCTCCATGTGGATAACGGAGATCAACCTCGTCAGGCTTGGGGTCTGCCACTGTTCCTTTTGAGACAAGCTCTCTCTCTCTGTTGCTCAGGCTGGTTTGGAACTTGAAATCCTTCTGCTTCTACTGAGTAGCTGAGATGCTAGGAATTTCCTTACCTACCAGAATCATCCCCAATCATCTCAGTGGAGGGGACAGACAGCATTCACTGCTAAGTGCCCTGGGTCCAAACACCCTGTGGGCACAGGCATCATCAGGCATTGACAAGAGACAATGACAGACCAGAATACATGATTCCATTTCACAGAAAAGAAAACTGAGGTTCAAAGAAGCCTTATAGCCAGAGAGAGAAAAGCTGGAACTCTCTGCTTGGATCTTTCCCCATTTCTATACAGAGCTCCAAGGCACAGCCAATGGGGAGAGAATGAGGCCTCTGCTTCCAGACACCGACATTCACCCTACACTCACAACCCACCCCACCAGGTCTCCTGGCTCACTTTCCCCAGCACGGCTGCCAATTCTGTAGCTTCTGCCCACACCCCTTCTTCTTTCTCCCTCTCCATCTATTTCTCTTATGGTCTCCTCCCTGCTGAGATAAGCTTCATCTCTTCCCTGCCCCCAGTGCACCTGTCCTGGCTTCTCTGGCTTCTTTAACTTGGGATACTGTGTCTCATGCATCAGGAGCCTCCTGCCCATAGCCACTTCCTAAAGCAAGGAGTGTTTTGGAGGCACCAGAAGGGAGAAAAGATGCTCTTATGCCTTCCTCCTCCGTGTTTAAAGAACTCACACCCACAAATGGCCAATGAATGCACACAGTGTTCCATATCCTTGGCCACCAGAGAAAAGCAAGCCAAAAGTTCACAGCCAGAAAACAAACACCACCAAGGAAAAAGACAGGCTGAGGGAAAGAGGAGACCTTATCACAGCAGGTGGAAACACAATCCCCCTACTCAACTCGCCATCATGGAGGTCAGTGTGGAAACCAGATAGGTGTCCCAGACCTGTGATCCTATCTGAGGCAGAGGAGTCACAAGTTCAAGGCCAGCTTGGGCTACACAGAGAGGTTAAGGCTAGCCATGGCAATTTAGCAAGATTTGTCTCAAACAGCTAGAAAGTAAAAGAAGAGCTAGGCATGTAGCTCAGGCATGGATCTCTCTCTCTCTCTTTCTCTCAACACATACACACACACACACAGATTACACGGTTCTATCACAGCACTTCTGGATGAACACACCAAAGGACTCGATGCCAGCAAAGCACAGAGACACTTAAACAGCGGTGTTCATTGCTGTACTGTTCATAAACAGCCAAGCTATGAAACCAGATTACATTCCTATCAATAGATGGATAAAGAAAATGTGACTGCTATCTCTAACAGTATTATTTATCCATAAAGAGGACAAAATTATGTCATTTGCACAAAAATGGATGAAACTGGAGATAATCCTGTTCAGTGAACAGGCCAGCCTTAGAAAGATGAATGAGGTGTGTTTCCTCTCATATGCAGATTCGAAGGAGAAAGAGGCCAACATGAGAGCAAGTGTGTGCTGTCAGGTGTCAGGACAGGGAGAGAGAGGCCCTCACCAAAACACGGGCAAGTATGGGCACCTCAGAGAGAAGTCAGCGGCTGTGAACGGTTACTATGTGCTTATCAACAGGTTTGGAAGGAAGGAAAGAAAAAGAGACCCGGATAAGAGAGAGCTCTCTGACCCACTGTGCCATGACCCTGTTTTTAGTTTTAAAGTGTTCAAGGAAAGCTCTCCTCAGCGACCTTGGATAGAGCCACAGGTAAAGTTTTATATATTCTTCCTCAATGGTGCCACCTTATTCACCCAACTAACTGGCTTTTGGTTGAACCCAGGGCTTCACCAACACTTCCTAGGGATCCCTTTACACCCCTCTCCTAAGTGTGGCAGTTACAGGCAGGGGGTCACACCCACACAGAACTTATATTGGTTCTATGTAACTCCCATCCCCTCCATTCCACGGCAAGCACTTTATCCTGAGCGTCCTCCCCAGCAGAAGCACCATGGTTCATGTTCTACCCCTGAACATACACTCAAAAGAATCCAAACCAGGGGCTCAAATCCTGGCACATATGTTCCCAGCAGTGTAGTGAGCCAAAAGATCTGTCCACGAGGGGTACTTCTCTGACCTATTTCCACTAAGTATTCACAGCTCCAACACCAAAATGACAAGCCAGTTTCAAAAGGTGAGGAGAAAGAAAATGAGGATCTCTGTGTAATAGGGACCCAGCTTGCAACTGTACCACAAAGGCTCTGGAGATGGAGGGAGGGAACATGCATAACATCCCCAGCTGAGGCGCACTTGTAGTTTGCTGTTTGTTTTTTGATACAGGGTCTAACGCAGTCAAGGCTGGCCTAGAAATCACCATGTAGTCAAGGAAGATGTTCCGTACCTGATCTTCCTGTGTTCATCTCACTGAAATGAGCCAGTGTGTCTGGCTTAGGCAGTGCTGGGAATGAACCCCAGGGCATTCTGCATGCTAGAGGAGCGCTCGCTCTATCAACTGTGCTATACCCCAGGCTATTTAGTATATTTAACTACTTCCCCCGCCCCCCAAAAGAAGGATAATGAAGTGGCTCCAAGGAGGCTCATGGGTGTGGCAGGGCTATGCTGGTGCTCCCGCATCAAATGCTTCTGTGGCTCTTTGTTTGGAGCATCCATGCTGAGGGTTTTTTTTTGTTTGTTTGTTTGTTTTTTGTTTTTTTTTTTTTTGAACATTTGCTGTGTGCTAGGCTCAGCTCTGAGATACACTCCTGAATTACATGGAAGCCCCTGTCTTCCCCAGGTTGACATTCTGAAGGAAGTCAATGAACCAAGAAAAATAAGTAAGTATGGGGGCTGGAGGGCCAACTTTGTTGCTGAGTGTTTGCCACACTGGAGTTTAATCCCCATGTAAAAAGTCAGGCCCAGAGGTGAACACCTGTGGTCCCCATGCTGGGAAGGTAGAGACAGACAGCTCTCTGAAGCTCACTGGGCAGCCTGCCTGGCTAAACTGGTTGAGTTCTAGGTCCAGTGAGGGACCCTGTTTCAAAAAGCATGGTGAAAGACAATTAAAAAGACACCCAACACCACCCTGGCCTATGTACGCTCAGCATCCCTCTCACAAATACCAGCATCCACATAGAAAGGCTTGGCAGCTGCTCATGAGTAGAATGAACGGGATTGAGCAGCGATGTTTCTGAGCAAAGGGGAAGCCAAGCAGATGCTGAGAAGAATGTTTCAGGCAGAGGGAACACCAGAGTGTTCAGGTGTGGTCGCACCAGAGTGGCCAAGGAGCGCTGAGGAGATGAAGACAAGGAGGCAGGGGTTAGGTCTCGGTGAGTCTTTCCGAACTCTGGTGCTGACTAGTGCCCTCTACTGGCTATTTACAGAACAGGCCTAGGGAGGGAAGAGCGGGTGGTGGGCTGAGCCTGAGTCCTGCTTACTTTCAGGCTTACTTGGGGCTGTTGAGGTTCCTCAGAGAGCGCACAGCGAAAGCTGAGGCAGGGATGCAGCAGTGCTCAGCCCAGGTGAGCCAGATGGACCATAAGCCAGAGGGGTGGATGGCGTCTAGGAAGATGCCAACAAACTACAGGAGGTAGAGAATGAGGCTGGACACATGATGCAGGCGCAGCACCAGGCAGCACCCCTGGGGCCCCAGTTGAGGGGTGTGGTCAAGAGCCACTGGAGGGCCCAGAGACAAGAGAAGACTGGAGAAGCTGGGAAGAGAAAGACAAGAAAAGAAAGATGCAGGGAGTAGCACCCTTTCCCTCTCAGGTGTGAAATCTAACGGAGGTCAATCCAGATGGGAGCAATGAAGCCAGACACAGGACCACTGACTGTCACACTGTCAGCTCAGTCCGTCTGATCTGAGAAGAGCTTTGGAGCACAGCTCTGCACCTCAGCCACAGCAAAGATCAGCACAGTTCCACGCTGCCAGGAGAGAAATGAGAAATGTCTCCCTTGCCACACGAAGAAGGGTGTGTGAGGTGCTGGGTGAGCACGCTGCTCAGTTAGCCTGTGTAAACATGGGTCAAGCACCATGCTGAAGCAGGGAAAACATATGATGGCCAAACAAGGTGTGGTAGCACATACCTGTGACCCAACAAATGGGGAGACCAAGGCAGGAGAATATCAAGCTAGCTTAAATTCTCAAGAATGACTCCTGTCAATCAATCAAGCAATTTGGGCATACTGTCACATGCCTGCCTTTCCAACACTGGAGAAGTAAAGGAATAACAATTGGAAATCTATGGTCATCCTTGGCTACATGACTGGTTTAAGGCCAGCCTGTGCTACATGAGACCACCTGCATTAAAAAAAGAAAGAGGGTAGAGGGAGAGGAAAACCTGTCCATTGCTCAACAGACTCCAGAAAAATGCAAAGGGAACCTGTAGTGAGGGCCTTGGGTGGAAGCTTGCCTAACCTGAGTGGGTGTAGGTCCGCTGTGCTTGGGATTCTGCATCTTGTCTTGGAAAGCCCTGACTTCAGCTATGCTACCAAGCTGGAGGGGCAGGAGCCACATCAAGGCCTGGACAGACCCTGCTCTGCAGATGGAAGAAAGGCCTTTCCTTAGCAAGGGGCCACCTGTCAGTTCAGATGACTCTCCTGGGTAGTTCTGCTCTGGGGGCTGCTGTACCCTGGGTGCCATTTATGTACCTGGGGGCCACTGCTTTATCTTGGGGGCCACTGCTGTATCCTGGAGGCTATTGCACCTGGGGGTTGCTGTGCCCTGGGGTCTGGAATCTGGCTCTTCTCTTCCTGATGTCCGAGTCAGATGCTAAACAATAACCTTGCCTCTATTTATTGAGAATAAAGGGAAAGGATGTAACCACCGAAGGTGCCAATTTAAATCCAGCATGTGCCCATCACTGAGCTGAGGCTCAAGAGGGTCTTAGCTTCTATCTCCTGTTTTGATTTCTATGAAGTGGAGAAATGGGCATGACAGGGACATGGGTGTGACTTTGATACCCAGTGTCATGTAGATAGGTGTCACACCTTCATCCTCCAGGGTTACTCTTAACTTGTGTGTGTGTGTGCATGTGTGTGCGTGTATGCGTGTATGCATGTGTGTGTGCATGTGTGCGCATGTATGCATGTGTGTGTATGTGCATGTGTGCACGTGTACGCATGTATGCATGTGTGTATGCGTGTATGCATGTGTGTGTGCATGTGTGCGCATGTATGCATGTATGCATGTGTGTGTATGTGCATGTGTGCATGTGTGTGCATGTGTGCACGTGTATGCGTGTATGCATGTGTGTGTGCATGTATGCACGTGTATGCGTGTGTGCGTGTGTGCATGTGTGTGTGCATGTGTGCACGTGTATGCGTGTGCGTGTGCGTGTGTGCATGTGTGTGTGTGTGTGTGTGTGTGTGTCCGTCCGTCCGCATGCGTACTCATGACCCTTCTGCCTCGGTCTTCCAGGTGCTGAAATGACAGTGATCATACCTAGTCCAGATTTTGATTTGTTTTTATTTTCTTACTTTCTGGAAATGAGAACGAAGGTCTTGTACACAATGGGCCAAAAATCTACTACTGAGCCCACCACATCACACGGGGATTCCAGGAAGGCACTTTACCGCTGTCCTCCCCCCAGCCCCTCACATCTGAAGCTCCTGTTGGGATTTCTGCCTATAGTAACTCAGTACATCACAAGCAGCAGCTGTAACCCAAGTGGGAGCTCAGGAGAGAAAAACTTCCTGTGTGTACTTCCTGTCAGAATGTCATGAACTGAGCCTTAGTCTGAAAGGGGCTTCCAGTTGCCTCAGAAAAGTGACAATAAACAGCTCACACCTGTGTGTCCCCCAAAGGTCCAACTGGAGACTGGAGTCTGGAGTGTACAGTTAAAACCAAAGCTCCTCAGGGTGATGGTGACTGGGCTGAGGGCGAGTACAAGCCTGCCATGTGAGAAGTACTGGGTTCCATGCCCAGCTTGGCTAAAGAAGGAGAAAGCTGAACAGGAATGTTGCCCACATTTTATCTCAGATGCTCAGGAGGCTGAGGAAGAAAGATGATAACCCAGAGGCCAGCCTGGCCTACTGAGTGAGACTATTGGAAAACAATGTGGTAACACCATGAGGCTTACATGCCTCTAAGAGTCTGCACACAGGTGGGTTATACACCTGGAGATGGAGGAGCAGAGGGAAGGGAGGGGAAAGAAGAGGAGGGGCAGGAGGAAGCGGAGGAAAGTGTGCCTTCAATTCCTAAACCTCTCCCCATCTCAATCTGGCCTTGGCACCACACAGCCCTGTCCAAAGTGAGGGCCTTATGTCTCTGGGTCAGGACCAGATCCTTCCCGCAAAGATGGAGGTCACTCACTTTTCAGCACCTCTGGCCATGACAACGCACAGTTTCCTGGCCTTGGCAGCCTTGCCCAGCCAACATCCCCCTCTTCCTTCCTGTTCCACTTTGTCCTGTGTCTGCCTCAGCCGCCCCGCTGCTGCCCTGGGAGGAAGATCATTGCCCGCAAACCGCGGACACTGGCCAGATGCCCTGAGTGAGGCAGACTGGCATTTATCACAACAATTCAGGAGGACACCCCCAAGCCTGTAGACAGACAGACAGCAGGTCTTCTCCAGCCCCACAGAGCAAAAAGGTCACCAGCAGGCCCTTCCTGGGCAGTGGCCATGGTGCTGTCTAGTGTGCTGAGACCTGCTCCAGCTTTTGCCAAGGGTTAACTGGAGATCCTTGGCAAGGAGACCCCACCACCAGAATTAGTTAAAAATGTGATTCATAGAATTGTTGCTTTGCAGAAGCACTGAAGTCCAGTTACCTCCCTGAGCAGCTGGGAAGCTGGAGATATATATATATATGTATGTCCTGAGGAAGTACATGGGCTGGAGCCGGACTGACAGGCATGCAGTGGTCCTTGCCCCCTTGCCTTACAAAGTGGGGGTGGAATAAGAAATCTGCCCAAACTCGTGTGATCTGAACAAGGTGTGGGGGAGTCCACCACCCACTGAGCAGAAACACAGAACCCACTTTCCTCTCCCCTCAGAAACCTTTTATTGCTCCCTGCTGAAGGCCCAGGCTTGATTCACACCATGTGTCATTTCCCAGCCTTCCCCAGTTTCTGCACAACTCAAGAAGGAAGGCACTGTTATCACACCTGTCTCCATAAGAAATCAAACATCTAGGTGAGGTCAAGGCACACAAGCACAATCATAGATTCCCATGACCCTCAAGCCCAACCAGCCATTTCTAGTATATCACCAAGCTTGGCAGGAGGCACCTTGCCCTCTGGATCAGCCCCTTCGCTAATATCTTTTGTACCTTTACTCTCTCTTTATGCACCAAATAAGGGGCATAAATGAAGGAATCCACGGGCCTCCCTCCCAAGTCTTCTTCAACTCCCAGGCTGACATCCCTAGAGCTTTTGACTTTGGAAGAAATCATGTAAGACTTAACCAACCAATTCCGAATAGAGAGCTGCCTTGGTTGATTTAAACACACCACTGTCGGGTG
Organism: Sigmodon hispidus; assembly: GCA_004025045.1. Lineage (NCBI taxonomy): Eukaryota > Metazoa > Chordata > Mammalia > Rodentia > Cricetidae > Sigmodon > Sigmodon hispidus. The sequence continues at coordinate 114,460 of PVIH01004105.1, forward strand.
GTGGCTTTATAGAAGCTGTTTAACCTCCATAGCCTTGGTTTCCTCACCTGTGGGATGGGAAGAACTTAGCAGTTTATACACAGAGAGGCTGCATTGATATAACTTGTGGATTTTTTTTTTTTTTGATTGATTCTGTAGCTGACAGCAGAGACAGGCATCAGGCACAGGCCCTTGGGCAGAAAAAATGTGAATTCAGTACCAGCTCTAACCACCAGAGCTCATGGCCAAAATGGGAGATTCAGTAAAATCGTGTCTCAGAATAAAAGGGGTGTGCTGGGGTGGAGATGTATTCCAGGGGTAGGATGACTTCTTAGGATACACAAAGCCCTGGGTCCACCCCAGCACCACAAACAACGAACAAGAAACACACTCCACTTCCTGAGGTTATAGAGCTAAATATAGATCTGTGTGGAGCCTAACTCGGACTCACACGACCCTGGCCCAACATGGCCTCCTAGCAGAGTGACTGAGTGCTGAAACTGTCTGAAGCTGCTTCACCTCCAACACATCCCCTGAGACAGAAAGGCTCGGGAGCCGAAAGGCAACCCTGGGCACAAAATTGTTAATGTAATGTCTGGCATATAGAAGGTGCTTGAAAAATGACAGGAAAAACCAGGGCAGCCACACTGACACTACTCTGTGAGAACCCAGGATAAGTACAGAAAAGAAGGCTCTCCAAATCCCACCACAGCCCAAAACTCAGAAAGACCAATGCTCTCATTACATGACCTGCATCGAGAAATATACAAAGCATTTATTCTACAGTGGAGAAGCCCTGTAGCACTCAGAGTAATTAGAAATGACTATAGAGACACATCACACACACACACACACACACACACACAAAGGCAACTTGTGCATCAGTACTATGGCTATTTGTTGTTGATTTCAAATGTGCAGGTGCTTCAGGACAGCTATAAAAGAACTGAAGGTGTTTACTCACGATGTGTTTCCTCAGTTGAACAAAATGGAGTGAACATTAGAGGTTTATGACTTTAGTCAACTCCTCTGATGCCTGTGGGTTTGTCCCCCAAGTATGCAAAAGAAAAAGGAAAGAATTCTTTATGAATTTGCTTTTCTGGTTTTTTTTTTTCAGTATTGTAGATGGAACCCAAGGCCTTAAACATGCTCCCAAACATGTAGGTTGAAAACCAGGGTTTCGTTTATTGGTAAGTGATTTACCTACTACTCCCTGAGCCATGATCGCAGCCCCTCACTGGGGGATTCTAAGCTGGTGCAGGAGTTCTG
>PVIH01004105.1:115807-146905 GCA_004025045.1 Sigmodon hispidus
GGATGAGACAACTTGGGGTAGTCTGTTCTCTTTTTCTACCATATGGGTCCTGAGGACCATAGTCACCAGGCTGTCATCTAGTATGCATTGCCCTATTGCTCCAGCAATCTGTCAGTCAACTTATCTAGGGGCTGGGGAGACGGTTCAGTGAGTCAAAAGCTGCTACCCAAGCATTGAGGAGCAGAGTTTGGATCCCCGCTGGGCGAGGTGCTGACTGTGCGCCTTCGATCCCAGACAGTGGTGGTGTGTCAGTGAGCTCCAGGTTCTATAGGAGACCTTGTCTCGTAAAATAAAGATTCCGAGTGATTGGGGAAGACACCAGACATCAACTTCTGGTCTTCATGTACACACAGATGAGTGTGCACACATGCACGTAACACAAACAGGCACACTCAAACTTAAATATCTGCCTTTGTCTATCTCATGTTATCTATGTATCTATCATCCCATCTATTTGTCATTCATTTTTCTAACAACCTATCTTCTATCCACCTATTACTTGTGTGTCCTATATGTCATCTGATATCATCTATTTATTCATCCACCCACCCATTCACCTCCACCTACCCATCTCCACCCATTCATCTATCCATCCAAACACCCACCCATCCATCCATCCATCCACCTGCCTATTCATCCATCCATCCATCCACCTGCCTATTCATCCATCCATCTATCCACCTGCCTATTCATCCATCCATCCACCTGCCTATTCATCCATCCATCCACCTGCCTATTCATCCATCCATCCACCTGCCTATTCATCCATCCATCCACCTGCCTATTCATCCATCCATCCATCCACTCAACCTCCTATCTACCTCTGTACATTCCACTCATCCATCCACCCATCCTAAATCCACCCACCCCTCCTCCATCCACCATCCATCCATCCACCTATCATCTGTTTATATCGTTTTTCTCCCTCACATCACAGTATAAACCCTATCATCTCAAAACAGACCCACACATCCCTCATTCCACATTACTTAAATGTCAATCGCACATATTTTCATTTTAACCCAAAGAATTTCAAATATAATAAAAGTATACTTAAAAAGAAGCTGGCAAAAGTCACACAATCAGAATTTTCTCCCTCCTCTCTCAAAGAGAAAAATAAAACAACCCTTCTAAAGGCAACGAATCAATGGTTAAGCTATTTTTCATAAAATCTCACATAAGACAAAAAAACCCCAAAAGCCCTGGCAGTCCACAAGACACAAACACTGACTGAACACTGCAGGCCGCTCACTCGCCTGGAATGGAAGACAGCCAGCTAATCAGCAAAGGCTCATTAAAGCCAGCACTGCCTCAATGCCCAATCAACACCCTGGTCCCTCTCCCTCCCTCCGAGGGAAATTCAGCACTGACTCACCATTGCTGACTGGGCAGAGGGCTGCCTCTGCAGACTGCTCTCATGCAGCTCAGCAAACAGATCCCAGCAAGGCCTAGGGTGGGATGTGAACACTAGGCCCCAGTTAACAAAATGTTACCAGACAAAAGAAATCATGGCTGATCAGATAAACAAGCAAAACAATGAGGAGGGAGGGAGGCCATAAAGACAGGAAAAAAGAGGATGAGGAAGGTACGGAGTGTGGGAGGGGAAGGAAGCATTCAGGGATGGACAGTAGGTAGGTTTCCCAAATCACAGGGAAATGTAGATCAACGACACATGTACATATGCACATGCACAGAGTCAAAGACTATGGACCAAAGATGCATTCACTCTCTCTCTCTCACACACACACACCACATACACATAAACACACATACTACACATACATGCACACACAAACATAAACCACTCGGTTGGAAAAAAAAGGGTAGGGGAAGTGAATACAAACACTCACCTGACATGGTTGCCAGGAACCAAGTGTGGATCCTCTACAAGAACAGTAAGTGTAAGTAACCACCAAGTCGTCTCCCTAGCCCCCACTATACAATTTTAATAACACAGTTGGCCTGTTGGGTTGTTTAAAGATGAGATTATTAGCCAAAGAAGAGAAAATTGTCTAATTTCATGTCAGGTTCCAAGAGCCTACCCAGGGTGCAAGCCACAAGACTTTGACGTGATAAACAGCATGGCCTTTGTGAACACAAGGACTATATGATCCTGCCCAGGACCCACATGCCAGTTGCACCAGACACAGATTCCTGTGATAATTCCTCTAAGGAGAAATGGCTCCTTGAAACAAAAGGTTGGCAGTCATGTTGATACATGCATTCCAGATCTTGGGTGATGAGCCTGGCCAGCCCAGGATGGGTGGTTAATTCTGAGACTGGATTCATTAGAATAGGTATGGGAGGCCTGGTGGAATGGTCTAATCAGTAAAATGCTCACTGCACAGCAAAGACCTGAGTTTACTTTCCTACAGCTCACATAAAGTCTGGATATGGTTGCAATACTAGCACTGGGAAGTTGGAGACAGGAGGATCCCTGGGGAGATGATGGAGACAGGAGGATCCCTGGGGAGATGATGGAGACAGGAGGATCCCTGGGGAGATGATGGAGACAGGAGGATCCCTGGGGAGATGACGGAGACAGAAGGATCCCTGGGGAGATGATGGAGACAGGAGAATCCCTGGGGAGATGATGGAGACAGGAGGATCCCTGGGGCTCCCTGGGCAGCTAGCCTAGTCTATTTAATTAGCAGTAGGCCAGGGAGCCTCTCAGAAAACAAGGTGGACAGTGCCTGAGGAATCACACTAGAAGCTGACCCCTGGCCTCACACCCCTGTGCACAGAGGTGCAGGAACACATTAACACCTAAACACACTCCAACTACACACACACACCTACACACACTCACAATGCATACACACACCTTCACATGCACATCTACAAAGGTATAAACTTGCACCAAACACCTACACACCCTCACACTCAATGTATACACTCACATCTATACACACTAGCATCAACACATACAAAAACACATACCCACAATCACACCTCTCACACCCACACACACCTGCACCTACACAGACACACACACCTCTACACGCATACCTATATACATTTAATGTATACATTGGCACACATACAGATACACATACACACCTACACATAGATGTACACACAGAATAGGGAAAAAAAGAGACAGGAACTGCCTGGGAAAAGTGGATCTCTAGGGCTGTCTTGCAGTTCCCCATCCCCACTACGTCTCCACCCATCTTTTCAAGGCTATGGAGAGTGAAGAAAAGCTCCTGCCAGTGCAGTGCTCTATCCAAGAGCACAAGCAACCATGGAATAAAACCTCTACTTTCACTTTCTTCTTGAAGGTGGGTTATGTCAGACATTTTGATATGACAAAGAAAGTAATTAAGATGTGTGACATCCATCAAAAGTAACAGAACCTGGAGCAGCAGCAGGAGCCACTAGGTTAGGACAACATGCCCATAGGAAAGAGAGAAGTTGTCCCTCCAGGGAAGAGGAAACTGAGTATCTCTCTGAAGATTGGCCACATAGTTGCAGTCCTAGTTAGCTTTAACTGCCAACCGGCACAGCCTAGAGTCACCCAAGGGAGTCCAACAGAGGGACTACCTAGGTTAGACTGTGACATTGTCTTGATTGTTAATTGATGTAGAAGTGCAGCTCCATTCCCTGCACATGTGGTTCTGAGTTGCGTGATATAGTTAGCAGGGCACGAGCCACAGCATCAATCTGCAAACAGTGTTCCTCTGTAGTTTCTGCTTCACGTTCCTGCTTTGACATCCCCAAGTGATAAACTGTGGCCTGGAACTATCAGCAAAATAAATATTTTCCTCTTGTAAGTTGGTCAGACAGTTTGTCACAGCAACAGAATGAGGAGAACACCCCAAATCCATCTCCATTGCTTCCAAGCACAAGCTCACATTTCCCAGCTTCTGTGACCAACTTCTAGCCAACATATACATTTTTTTCTTGCAATGCTAGAGATTAAACCTAGGACCTCATGGAAATCAAGAGCTCTACCACAGCCCTATCCACTTGATCCAAACAGAGGAGGCAAGGCCCAAGTCCTTTCCAGCCCCACAAACAATTCCAGTATCCCTCATGTTCATTTACCATCTGTAGTTTGTTGTTAACATAATGCAGCTTGAGAGTAAAGAGTCACAATGCAGCAAGGGCTCTAGGCTGTCAATCATTTGGGGAGACAAGAATGCCAACTAGAATGTACCATTTTGACTTTCGGTGAGTGACAAACTCCCCTTAGGTTGAAGTCATCTCAGTTTGGAGCCATTTGTTGTAGCAGCCAGTGTGGGAAGTGTATATACACTTGCTTTTCAAACACAGCTCATTCCATATAACCACACCTGAAAATATCCTAAAGACACAAGCAAAACCTGCCAGAGTCCAAACCATAAGTTCATGTAGCCAGAAACCTTCAACATAGTCACCACCATGAAATAAAGGAGGTACCACATTTCCAAGCAAAGGATGAGATTCACTAATGAGGAGCTCTCAGACACCTTCGTTTGAGGTTTAAATCCCAGCTCCACTGCTTAGCAGCTTGAGAGTTTTTATCCTTCCTGAGTAGTGGGTTAGGAATGGGGCATCTTCTGCCTCACTGGATTATGATTAGGACTACATGGTCATATGTATGAGGCACTGTAGAAGCTGCCAGCTACAAAAGGCCATTTTTTTTTTAACTCTATCACACTCGCTGCTATAAATGGCGGGCACACAGAGGTGGTGGGGAGAAGGGCAAATATGCACTAAGGAACACTGGGTGCAGGTCTCCAAGCCCAGCCTGGGCCACATAAGTCACAATACTAACCAAGCCTTGACATCCTTGGGAAAATATGCTATAGAATGTGATGCAGTCTCCTACCCTGTTAGCACCACGACAAAGTCCATGACGTTCCAGCCATTCCTCAGGTAGGAGCCTTTGTGGAAGGCAAAGCCTAGAGCCACAATCTTAATTCCAGCCTCGAAACAGAAGATTCCAATGAAGTATGGTTCTGTGTCATCCTGGAAGGGACAGAAGGTGGCGTCAGTGCACGGGTGGTAGAGGATAGCATGACCCAGAGACCTGTACCCACCTGCCCCTCCCAAAGGCCAAGTGACCAAAGTCCTCTGAAACTAAGTCAAAAGGAACATACCCTGGAAGCTGAGCTGCCTCAGATACTGTGTCACAGTGTCAGAATGCTAAGAACAACCCACTTCCGGGGTTAGGAATCCAACATTCCCACCCTTTGAGATATGGATGTTGCCTTGGTTGAGACTATGAATGTGGATAGAGCATGACCAGGAGTCTAAAATCCACCAGGGAGAAGCTGGCAGTGGCCCCAAGGTACAGCCTTTGCCTGGAATCCCCTACTAAGGGGATGGGCCAGGGCTCAGGGTCAGAGAGCTAGCATAGCATTGTGAAACTTTGGGCTCATCCTTCGTATAGCGAAATAACCAATAGGTGATAAATAACAAATCAAGTCTGCATCTGACTCCTGGTAGAACAAAACAACCCTAAAATGACATCATTGAGATAAGGAACTCCAGGTACCAACTGGTTCTGAGGCATTGGTGGTGTCTGTGCTGGGCACAAAGACCATGCTCACGGTGGCACGAGGTGCCTGCATTTCTCGTTATATGACATAAGAGTATGGCTGTCAACTCTGGGTGTGCCCTAGAACACTTCAGCTGAGCAAGAGGAAAACAGAGGCTGAGTACAAATGTGAACGGGGCCTCAGTGACTGAATTTGAAGGGTGGGTTCACAGTGGCTAACTGTTCTCTGTTCGGTATTTACCTATAGTCACATTTCTTTTTTCATGAAAATTTTGTTTCTGAACATGAAACAGAAAGTAGAATTTGGACTGAGTATGATGTCTTCACGGACAGTGTGTTAGTCACTATGCCCTGGTGTACAAGGGGTTTGCTGGGGATCAAGGGTGGGGCTGGGCAGTGAGGGCTTCCATGTCCCCACATCACCGATGATTGTGTACGGCAGGCCTTCTCCACACAGCCCTCAGCCCAGAGACTCAGACCCCTGCACCCCATTGCTCACCAGTCGCTCGGACATGGGTGTCTTGTCGTCGTCAGGGAGGTGCTGCTCCAGGGCCAGGACTATGCAGTTGGCGATGATGGTGGCCAGAATCATGTACTCAAAGGGAGTGTGGAGGTTAAGGAACAAATACCAGTGGCTTTGTGCTTAGCTACCCTCCTGTCCCAGCAGCCTGGCCAGCCCTTTCTCCTCAGCCCTTCCTTCACATCCTCCCTCCCACACACACAGCCATTTGCCTCATCTGTCTGGGGAGCATCCCTGCAGTTCCCAGCCCACATCTGTGACATTAAATTTTTTTCAGGGGCTGGAGAGATGGCCCAGCAGTTAAGAGCACTGACTGCTCTTCCAGAGGACCTGGGTTCAATTCCCAGCAACCACATGGTAGATCACAACTGTCTCTAATTCTAAGATTTGACACCCTCACACAGATAGATGTAAGCAAAACATCAATGTACATAAAATAAAAGATTAAAAACATAAGTGAAATTTTTAAAATGTTTCTATTAGGATGTACTAGCCATACATGAAGGTCACATTCGAATTCTCTTCCCTCTCTGCCCCCTCCCTCTGTCCCCTCCCTCCTCTGTCCCTCCCGTTTTCTTTCTTTCTTTTTTTTTTCTTTTTTTTTTTTTTGACTCAGTGAGTTTAAGGATGCTCACAGGCAGTGACTGCATCCCTGGAGAAAATGCCGGCCCAAGTAACTGCTTATAAATAAATCCTCAGGAAAGAATGAAGCTTTGAGACAGCCTCTTTCCTCCATGATGTGGTGCTGACAGGCCCAATCCTATGCAGCTGTCACAGTCAATCTGAGTTTCAGAGTGCCCTAGCAGGCCATGCCCAGCCCATCCTTCAGTTCTTTCTCTTCCCACCCCTTAGACACTGTGTCTCTACCCCTGCAGCTCAGTCACTTCAAACGGCAGCTCTGTACTGATTGTGGGGCACATGGCATTCCCACCACCAACTGCCGGGCCAAGGGCAGAAGAGAGTGAAGTCCTAACCCACAGAGAAGTGAAGTGACCGCAGTACACAGACCCACTGTGTAGTGCCACAGTGCAGAGGACATGGCCCTCCGTGTGAGTGTGCTAGCACCCACAAATCTGACTGGCCAGAGATGAAAAGTATTCAAAGACAGAAAATTGTCAGGCTGAGCACTTATGTATGGGCTCTATACAACACACTGCAGCAGCTAGTGAGAAACATATGTCCGTGTTAGGTCATCACGTCATCTAGAGATGAGCTGGCATCCTGGGAGGGCAGAACTTTAATGTCTGCAGATTTGGAGTGTAGAGGACCCAAGTTCAGTTCCTAGGATCTGACATCTGGGCTTCAAGGGTTTGTTCTCTCTGTCTCTGTCTCTCTGTCTCTCTCTCTGTCTCTCTCTGTCTGTCTCTGTCTCTCTCTCTCTCTCTCTCTCTCTCTCTCTCTCTCTCTCTCTCTCTCTCACACACACACACACACACACACACACACACACACACACCGAGTATTTTCTGGGCTGGAGACACGGCTCAGCACAGCCATGGAGGCTAAGCCTCACAACCAAAAGGAATCTCAGGAGGGATTTTCCGATACTGAGAGAGGGGAAGGACCCTTCTTCCCTCTGGCTCTTCTCACCCCAGGAAATATCTGCTGGGTTCCATGACCTCAGCACCTGGGAGGGTCCAGGTTGTGGCTCCATCTCAACTCATGAAGTAGTTTAAAGAAAACACAGAGTTCTCTGGCTCTGTTGGTCAGAAGAAACCCTAGCCCAACAGCTTGTGAGTGGAGCTAACAACCCTGGAGCTGGAAGGCTGACAGTGAAGATGTGGATGTTAGACATACAACCACAGTGCCCTGAGGCGGACAGGCACAATGAGTTCCGAGCCTGACACAGTGCCTGAGTGGACGCTGTCCTGGGCACTGTGGACAGTGGAGCAGCAATAACAAGCCCATCATGTGTGTCTCCCAGGACCGTGTGCCTCCTATTCTGAGCTGGAAGAACTTGAATCCCCTCAGTGTTTCCCTTTAAGAAGTGCACTGTCTTGTTCTCCCCTTTGGATCTGGATCTGTTTGGCAGTTTGCTTGGGTTTTTGAGGCAGGGTCTCAGTTTGTAGCCTTGAACTGGGAGTCTCCTGCCTCAGCCGGAGTAATTGGATGGCAGGCCACTAGATGTGATATTCTGGAGGTGCTGTGAAATCACCCCTTAGAAAGCTGGAAAAGGCTGAAGCCTGAACCCATTTTCCAGGTGGAAAGGCAAAGGAGGACACAGTAAACACAGAAGGGGGCATTTCAGGAAGGCGGGAATGTCAGGCCTTTCCTGTCGGTGTCAGTCTTGCAGCCCAGCTGCAAACAGCAATTTAGGAAGACAATAAAAGCGCCTCTCACCCCATCAGTGACTGGCTTCTCGCCTCTCTGTGCCAGTCACTAGTCCCAGAACAAAGCTCTGCAAAGACTCCCCTCCGTCTCACCCTGCAGTCTGAAAAACAAGAGCCAATATTTGCACACAGAGAAAGCAAGGCCAAGCCCTAGCTGGCTATTTGAATGAGACTGGCGTCCTCCCTCCCTCAGCCAGCCCTCCCAGCCTGGGTGGCTGCTTCTTCAGGAGCTGCCGCCTCCCTCCAGCATCCCTAGTCCCCAGATGGCTGCCATGGAACTGCCTCTGCCTCTGTAGCAGCTGGCATCACATTTAGGTGCTGCTCTGTCAGCAAGGTTTCTATTGCCTAGGCTCCCAAACCCAGAATCCCCCAGGTCTGAAAGGAAGGCTTGGCATGCCCATGAGTAGAAGCTGCATTCCTTCTTTGCAACTTCATTGTATTTTATCAGTTGTGGCAGTGCTGAGGACAAATCCCTAAGCCTCACGCATGCTAACAAGCCACATCCTCAGCCCTCTTCCTACTTTATATTTCAAGACAGGATCTAGCACAGTCACCCAGGCTGGCCTCCAAGTCACTCTGCAGCTGTTAAGCCTTATACCGGCAACTCTCCTGCCTCAGTCTTTCCAGTCCCTGGAACAAAAGACTCCCCAGGCTCAGCTCCTGATGCTATTTCTTTTTTCTTTTGTCAAACTTAAATACACGAGCTCATAGACCCCTAGTACGAGTCAGTGATAGTGACTCTATGTTCTGGCCACACAAAGCAAGCTCTCAACATCATGGGCATTGTGGCCCTTTAAGGATGAGGTCTGATGCCTGTATCCACTTGCTGAGTCAGGAGGAATCTTCTAGAGCTCCTAGACTGTGTGCTGGCACAGTTCAGGGAGCCTCTGCTCTACGTCAGGGTGGGTGGAGCTGGGGCTCAGGGCTTTGCATCTTCTCTTGAGGAGGGGCTTTCCTCTTTTCCCCAGTTTTCACCTCCAGTGAGCCCGAGTCCTAGATTCCCCCACTCAGGCCAAGGGGCTGAGAAGACACCCACATCTCCATAGTAATGTCGGCATGGGCCAGGCATGCAGAAGATCCCAGTGTGTAGTATAAGCTTCTCGACACATCCCATCTCACTTGGAAGAAAGGCTGGGGTCCTCTCCACCGTGCAGGAGCATCTACTGTCCCCTGGCCTGTCTCTTCTATGCTCTGTTTGGTCACGCAACTCCACCCATGACGTCTAAGCATCCCAGGCATGTTTGAGCTATAGGACCTTTGCACGTGCTGTTCACACTTCTGGAAGATTCTCTGCAGACACCAACAAGATTTCCTTCCTTGGTTCTTCTAGGTTTCTACACAATGGTCACTTCCTTTAGCTCTTTTTGTTTATCCCACACACACCATAATTAAGAGGCCAGTGTGTTTTTGTCTTCACTTTGTCTCTGTCTCTCCTACTAACCAGGAATGACACAGGCAGGGGTCTGCTCCGCTCTCCTTTGCTCAAGGGTTTGTCTGCTTCCTCTAAGAAAGGCGGAGGAGAACCTAGGTGCCAATTTCCTCAGCTTCTTATCCACTCAGCCTTCACCTTAGATCAAGCCCCCAGGGATATGTGAAGTCTACAGTCAGGGGCCTGGGAGATGGCTCTGGGCAAAGAACTCACTTCGTAAGCATGAGGCATAGGTTTGAGTTCTGGAACCCACCGAGAATGCCAGGTCGCCATTTCAGTTCTGAGGAGGCAGGGATAGGTGATCACTGGGGCTCCTTAGTAGCTAGTCTGGCTGAACTGCTCATCTCTAGGATAGAAAGAGATCCTGTCCAAAAGAACGTGAACAAGGTTTCTAAGGATGATACCCAAGGTCACACCAGAATTCACACAGGCAAACAGAAATTTTTAAAAAGCCATTTGTAGAGTTAGAGAGATGGATCAGTGGTTAAAAGCACTTGTTGCTCCCCCAGAGAACCCAGATTCATTTCCTGGCACCCACATAGCAGCTCACAACTACCTATGGCTCTAGTTTCAGGGAATCGAATGCCCTCTTCTGAACCCCAAGGCACCAGGCATGTACATAGTGTACATACATACACTCATACACATGAAGAAATAAAAATCTAAAAGAAATGTTTTAAGTCCTCCAAAATGAGTCCCTGCCATTAGAACAGAGGAAGGAAGAGCCTGAGGTAACTTTGGAAGCTGCTGTGGAGAGGAGCTGGGAGAGGAGCTTCCCTGGTCCAGCCCCCTGCTCCTGATCCAAGGGTTCCAGGTCACAGCTATGCTGAACAGTGCCTGTGCTGGCTGAAGTGTCCTCTGGGAACTCTGCAGAGAAAGTGACTGTGTCAGCAGGTCTACAGTCCTCAGGCAGTGAAGAGGCAGAGAGAGGCAGGCGGGTAGAGAGTGAGGAAAAGAGAAGCCAGGCTGCTGGGAAGCCAGGCTGCCTCCCCACTGGCTCTAGACTCCTCAAAAGGCCCTGTGGGACACACAGAGAGCATCTTGGGAGGAGACTCTGGAAATGGCTGAATTGCTTAGGGGAAAGGCAGAATGCTTGTACTCACAGAGTCCATCAGAAAAAAATCACTTCTCAAAGTGGACGTGGCAGTGGATGCCCAGCCCTTAGAAGCCCTTGGGGCAGGCTCTAGTCTTCCAGTCTGCTCCCATGATGTCCTCCACCCACCACCACAGTTCCAGCCTTAAAGGAGGTCTGGTGACTCTGGTGAATCTGTCCCCACAAGAGTTTACAAGGGGCATGTGCTGAGAAAGCGCACGCACTCTGCAGGAGCCCACAGACCAGTTCTCACAGGAGTGACCCGACACCTAGCTTCTACTACTTTCAATGACAGCAGGAGCCCCGGGTGTTTGAGACTTGGTGCTCACTACACTAAGCACAAGCTGCCATATTCGGCTACCACCACTGAATGAAGCATTGGGCCCAGATATTCTAGGTCCATCACGGCTCAGCCACCATGGCACAGCTGCTAATAGGATGCTGCAGTAGGCAATGTGGCCAGGGCTGTGCCCCTTTGGGTCCCTTGAAACTGCCCTGACAGATGAGTTCTGTTCTTAGCCCCATTTTTGGATAAAATTAAGGTTCAGATAGATTTTTTTTTCATTTAGTCAAAATCACAAAAGAGTCAGGAGAGCCGGACTCACACTGAGGCACACAGCTCAACCCACACTTTAATTTTACTCATTTTTTCCTTTTGCAATGTAAGGATAGGACCAGGGTCTGACACAGCTAAGTGAGGCAACACTGAGCCATGTCCCAAGCCTGGTTACTAGCCTGGCTGCTAATAGGTTTTTAAGTTAGACCTACTGTGAGACATTCCCCCCTTTTCTTTGTTTTGCAGTGCTTGAGACAGGATGAGATCTCATAGATTCCAGCTGAGCACTCTGTCACTGTGCAGCCCAGCCCTGACTTGACATGCTTTGAAGCATGATTTTGTTTAAAAATCAGAATGAGAATTTTTTGGAATTTTTTTGAGACAGGCTGTTGCAATATAGCCCAGGCTGGCTTTGAACTGTTGGTGTTCTAACCATAGCCTCTCAATCGCAGGGATCACAGATGTGCTCCACCATGCCTAAGCCTGCACTTGAAATCTTAGCCAAACAGATTATATTTTACCAAAGATCTAAGTAATTGCTACTATTAACACATTCATTAATGGTGATGGGATAATCCAGAGCCTCACAAATGCCCTGTGGCTCAGCCACAGCTCACAATCTAATTCCCCAATGATTAATCACTGTGTGCTGAACACACCTTGAAAGTCAACTGGAAATGGGTCTCCGTGAATGGCCAGTCCAGCTCTCACAAACTCCATAAAGTCTCAACTTCTCAGGAAGGCCTCTGAGCTCATTAGCTTGCAGTATCAGTCACAGCCAAAGCTAGAAAAAGGCTTTTTACCCTCTACCCAGCAGTGGTCCCAGGAGACATCCTAAGAAAAGGGAAGGCAGGGATTTCAGCACCGTGGCCAGCAGCCAACGGGCCGGTTCAACTATGCTGCTGAAGGGCAGGCCCGTGGGGTGCTGAACAGAGAGCTCCGGCAGGGATTTCCAACACCTGCACCTCAACTCCAGGGTAAAGGAGGGGAGAGATTCAGCATGTCTTTAAAAGCATGAGTAGATAGCTGTTGTGGTGTTGCAAGCTACAAATCCTCTCCTGGAACTGTGGAGCAGAGGATACACAGTGAGATTCGGTCTCAAAAAAAGGAAAGGAGAAGAAAGGAAGGAAGAAAAGGAGAGAGAGAGAGAGAGAGAGAGAGAGAGAGAGAGAGAGAGAGAGAGAGAGAGAGAGAGAGAGAATTTAAGTTGGCTTGACATACTTTTTGTTTCATATTTCCAAGGGATTCCAAGGCTTTGGTTCTAAAAAGTCTTCTTGAAGGACAGATATATCTGTGTGCATTCACTACTGGGAATATGGACACGGGAAGTCCTAGGGCAAAGACAGATGCTGAGGCGGGAAAGCTGTGAGTTTGTGACTGATCTCCAGGGCTACAGAGTAAGCCTGTACCCCCAGCTGCCCTTACCTCCCAGGAAGTGACTCAGTAAACATTTTAAGGGTTTGTGAGTCAGAGGTAGCTTTGACTTGGGTAAAGACATGCTTCCCTGAGCCTCAGTTTCCCCATGGTAAGCTGCGAAAGTAGCCAGAATGAGTGTTCAACACACAAAGATGGTTTCTATTGCTGATCCTTATTCTTCTGAAGACCAGAATATTTAATATGCTGTGAAGACAGAGATGAGGTCCCTGCTGTTGTAACCAAGCAATGGACTTTATTGTGTTTAACAGCAGCGGCTCATACCAGCCTCGCTCCCTCCCTCCTGCCCTCCTCCCTCTCTCCTCTCTGCCCTGCCCCTCCCTGGGACTCTGCTCCCATATCTAAAAGCACTGCTGTGCATTTCACTCGCCCCACTGAGTGCAACATTTATTTGATGTATTTGTCTGATTAGGTTAGTTGGCCTCACTAGAACAACAATCCCATTAGGGCAGAGCCTGGCTCATTCTAGAACACATCCCAAGCATTTTTCTGAGTGTAGGATGCCCAGCAGCTGCTCAATAAATACAACTAACCAGATGAAGACACAGAGGACTGTATCTCCCCTTGCAGAACCGGTGTCAACAGCCTCCTCTAATTTGCTGGGCTTTATACCATCCTGGTTGCATTACCGACTAACAGCATGATGGGACTCCATTGTTTTAAAAGGTTGCAGATTATGAGTGGCTGCCCCATCATTTATTTAACACCCCCCTCCAGAACTTCTGCTGGTCTCTATTACTGGAAAGTAGGCTCATTACTTGCCCATATCTCTGTGTGCTTGTGAGAATTTCAGAGATACAAGGGAAGGTCTGAAGGGAGGCATATCTGATATTCTTCCTTATGTGAATCATCTTTGAATTTATAAAGCTGTATTTTTAAAATATATTTTAAAAGTTGGTATGATGGGTCAGTGGGTAGAGGTGTTGGCTGCCGAGCCTGACATCTGAGTTCAATCACAGGACCAACATAACAAAAGGAGAGAGCGGACTCCCACCTCTGACGCGCACACACACACACACACACACACACACACACACACAGTAAAATGTAAATGAGATTTAAGTGCTATGAGAAGCTGGGAAGAAGGCTTGGGAGAAAACCTTTCCTATGCACAGCATGGACCTGGCTCTTGGTTCCACCTCCTCCCAAAGTGACTACATGGTCACATGTGCTGTATCTGAAATTAAATCCATAATTCAACTGTACAAAAACAAGCTGAAACATATAAGAATCACCCCACACACAGAGAGACTCACATACCACAGACACACTCACAGACAGACAGACACTCACATACCATAGAAACACTCACAGACACACTCATACCACAGACACACAGACGCACAGACACACTCAGACGCACAGACACACATACCACAGACACAGACGCACACAGACACACTCATACATATGGTCTAGAAGTTTCCACCTTAAGCAAAGTCACCATCATCCCAAGCTATACAGTGCAACAACAAGAAGTAAAGTGTGAACAGCATCTGGTCAGGGCCAGTCCCCTCCCTCCACTCAGCCCCTCCCCAGATCTTTCAATGACAGTTTTCATGTTGCCCCTGCCCTTAGCCCCATTTGTGAACTGTCTCCTCCATCTCTTCAGATGCCCACTCCCTCCACAGCACCACAGCCCAGCACCCTTCCCTGGAGCCAGGGCCCTCTACTTTCTCTTTCTCCTAAATACAAGCCAGCACCACACCTGAACTCACAGGGCCCTCCTCCGGTTCCCTACCAATCTTGAGCCCTCTAAGTCACACTTTTTCCTCTTCTTCCTAAACAGCACCCACCCCAGAGGGCACCCACTAGTCTGGAGCTGCCAGGCATTCTCAAAGAACACCAACTACCTAGGCTGACACTGGATACAGCATTAGATCACAGAAGGTTCCCATGAAAGAGACAGTGGTGAATCTCTGCTCAGAACAAGAATGTCACCTTGGGGCAAACCATTCTTCTCCTGCCATGACTGCAGCCCCACCCCTTCTCCACCCTCCTCTCCCTCACAGGAAGCAGTGGCTACACTGATCTCCAGTCTCCTCCCACTCTTCCATGCTCTGAGGACCCAGCTGGCACATCCTCTTGGCATGGGCTTTCCCAGTGAGGCCACCTGTGACCCCAGGATGCTTTGATATTCTGAAAGCTTATTTTATCTACCATTTGCTTATCCACTCATCCACCCTCCATGCTGTCATCTGTCAGTCTATGTATAACCTTTTAGTTATCTATTGGCCACCTAGCTCCCTAATCCACTGTCTAATTATCTTTTATCCATCATCTGTCATCTGCCAAGGCTCCATCTAAGCTATCAGTCCCCCATGGATGTGAGGCAGGGCCTTGCTGTTGTCTAGGCTGGGCAGTTCCAGTCCTCCTCAGCCTGCCAGGTCCTGGAGCCCCAGACTGGCTCTCGTCAGATGTCTGCCCAGATGCTGCCATCCTGCTTGCCGCCTTTGAGTTACTCTAATTGTCCTGGCTTCTAATCCAAATTTGTCCCTTCTTCCCTTCCCTTTGTTCTACCAAATCTCTAAAAGGCTTAGTTCTAGGCAATTATTCCCTCCATGTGCATCTATGAAGCCACGTGCTGGTGTATCTATCTGCCCAATCTATCCACTCTCCTCTTCCATTCACAGGTCCATTCTTCTATCTCACCTACCTCTATACCCATCCCTCTGTGTAGCTAGGTGTGCATGTCCATGTTTTTCATCACTTCATCCTTAAGTCTGTCCTTTCCCTCTTCTGGGGAATCTTAGGCATTTCTGTTGTTGGTATTCTCTGCTGCTCCTAACAGAACACACCCCATCTTGCTTAGCATCTGCAGAGTTCAGGCTTAGTGTGAACCCATAGCCTGCCCCGAGCCCTGCCTTCAGGTGTAGTATGCACAATGAGACACCAAGAAGACTACAGGAAAGGAAAAGATCCAGTGTCTCCTCATTTTCTCCTGCTTAGTGTGGCCCTAGTGATGGATGAGGTTTTTAGTGACTTCTCAGGGGATTCTCGCATGTTTCACAATGTCTTCATCTCCTAAGGCTGCCATAGCCAACTTCCCACCCAGGGTAGAGGCCATGAGCTTAACATCTTCAAAAGGCCCAAGTGTTAAAATGAAGGCTCAGTCTTAGGGCAGGCACTGGCGGGTGGGGGCACCTTTAAGAGCAGCAGCCTTAGTCAGGGTTGTGAGTTTCAGACCAGCCTGGGCCACACAGTAAGAACAAGAGCCAGAGTGAACCACAGAGGAGTGGAGTGGGCAGATAAGGGAACAGAGGGAGGGGGAAGGGCGGAGAAAAAGCTGGATCACTGGAGAAGTGCCCTTGAAGGGGACTGTGGACTCAGCTGGCCCTCTCTCCTTTCTTATTTTTGACTCCAGATGTAAGTCATTTCCTTTACCAGAGGTCCCAAGACACACGTCCATTCCATCCTGAAATGGAACCAACAGAATCATGAGCCAAAATTAACCTTTTCTCCTCATAAGCTAATTGCCTTGGATATTTTGCTACAGTGACAGAAAGCTGATAAATACAGTAACTCAAAACAATAGAATTTGAGTCTCCTAGTGTTCCAGAGGCCAGCTGTCCAAAGTGGCAGTGTCAGCAGGACTGCAGCCCCTTCCCACTCCCCCACTGCTGCCTCCTCACACCCTTCTTGTCTCTTTGCATGCCATGTGAATGGAGTCCTGCATCTGTGACTTGCATGTCTGAGTTCTCACACTGGGCACCGAGGTCTGAGGGACAAGCCAGCCACCCCCCTCAGGCTTCCTATATGGTAGAGGTCACTGGAAGACAGGCTTGAGACCTCATAGCCCACCCCACTTCCTGCCTGCTCTGGTTCCTATCTATGGGGCCAGCACACTCTCACTGTTGCCAGACCTGCTCAAATGTGCTGAACCCTCACAGGAGCCCAAGCACATCTCTCCTCCCTAATCTGCCGCTTAGCAGATAGTCACAGTGAAAAGTAACTGTGTCCTATCCCAGACATATTGGGCAGAGGGGAGGGTGGATTGATCTTGGGTGGTAGTGCCTGGCAGGAGAGCATGGAGCCTGACTGCAGAAGCACCCTTGGCTGGACCTAGTGGGTACATGAGGGGGTGGGGTTAAGATGCCTCCCTTACCTGATGCCCTGAGGTCAGCTTGAGGAAGTGGGGAGGTGGGGTTTAGGGATGGAGCTGGTACTGAAATAGACTGAATAGTATTCCCCAAAGCTTCAGGTTTACCTGGGACATTGGGATGTGACCTTATTTGGAAATAGGGTCTTTACAGATATAAACCAATGCAGAGTTGGAGTTAGAGTAGAATTTTACATGTTTTCATTATGTGAAGACAGCTAGGGGCTGCCAGGATGCTAAAGGCTGCCTGAGCCACCAGGAGCTGGAGGAGGTAGAAGTATCTTGATTTGTACTTGTATGTGAGTTAAACAGATATCCTAGAGCACTCTGCCCTGCTGAAATGTTCCTCTGCATTTTCCCCAGGTCTTTGGATCTGCCCAGCTGTTCCCTCACCAGCCCTGTGAGGCATGAAGGTTCTCCTTGCTTGGTCATTAAAAAAATACAGCAACACACTGCACCCCACTCTCAAAAGCGCCCACTGTGCAAACACTATTGATTTAATCCAGAGCCACTGGCAGAAGTCCCAGGAGCTCCATCAATACAAGACCCAGGGCTGCAGGAACATTGGGAGGCCAAGATTTTTCTGCCTGGGTCTCTGCTGACCCTGACTAAATCTCTCCCCACCATGAGGGGCATTTACAGGAAGGGTAGGGATGTGTGCCATGATTCTGAGATCCTGCTTAGGTGGACAAAAGCAAAGGCCTTGAACCTGATGTGCCTCCCAGCTATTTGAATCATTTGTTAATTTGCAAGTAGGGCTAAGTCTTCAGAGTCTAAACCAGCAGGGGACAAAGAGAAGAAGGCCAGAGTCTGGAGACCCCCATTTAAGAGTACTGGCTGGGAGAGGAACATCTGCAGTAAGGCAGAAAACCCTTTAAATGAGAAGCTGGGGGTGTGTGAGAGTGCACACTTAAATCTCAGCACTTTGGAGGCAGGACAGGTGACCTCTGTGAGCTCAAGGTCAGCCTGGGCTATATAGTGAGACCCTACCTCAAAAAGAGCAAAGACAGAAGGTGGGAAAGAAAATGACAATGAATACGAGCTAAAGTGAGTGGGAGCAGATTTCTCCATCCTTCAGCAAGATGAGGAGAAAAAGGAGGTGCAGGTGAGCAGTCTACAGCCTGGGGCTCAGAAAGAAGAAAAGCTAAATGAGATTTAAAACCAAAGGAAAGAAGGGGGCATACTTAACCAGAATTTCAATATATGCACTCCGCTCACAAGGAGAAGCTAAGTGGTCAGTACACATCACATACTGCTACAGTAACAAGCAAGCCTGGACCACAGCAGCTGAAAGCCCCATGACTCTCCCAATGAAGAAATGGCCATGTATGCATCCAGGACACCTGGGTGCAGACAGAACTCACACTGCTCTTCTGGTGTTCATTGGCCAGCTCCACCACCAGCCACACCTGACATCAAGGACCCAGCGCTGAACTGAGTGAGGCTCAATGATTCAAGCCTGGGATCTCAGCAGTGGAGAGGCTGACACAGGACAGCCTCAGGGACAATAGAAGTTCCAAGGGCAGTCTAGGCTACATGAGGACCCTGTTTCAGGAAAGCTAGAGGTACAGACTAGCTTAGAGGCTGTCTTCTTACAGGGCTTGTCCAGAGCCAAACAGCTCTGCAGATGTCAGAGGCAGGGTTTGAACCCAGGTCTCTATCCCCTGCTCTTAGCAATGAGGGTAAACCTGGATAGAATGTGGAGACAGGCAGGAAAAGGAACAAGATAATAGCTTGAGAGGTGGAAAGAAAGAGAAACTTCTAACAGTGTAAGAAAGTCTCATCTTCAGAAACAAACACACTGGGCCATGCTGGGAAGAGTGGGGAAGAGCAGCAGAGAGAGTGAGGCACACACACCCGTGCTTGCACACTCGGAGGCCAGAAGCTGACGTCCAGATCTTGCTCAGTTGCTTTCCATTCTCTGCTATATACCTTATTTTGTGCGACAGGGTCTCTCACTGAACCTGGAGCTCCCTGACTGGCTAGGTCCTATGCTGGCCATGAGTCCCAAGGATCCTACTATGCTGGTGTCACAGGTTTATACTGCTGTGTCCAGCTTTTTATGTGACTGCTGGAGTTCCAAACCCAGGACCTCATGCTAGTAGAGCAAGCTGTTATCCAGACTAAACACAAACTCCTGGACTCCTGTGATCCTCCTGCCTCGGCTTCCCTTGAACAGAGGGAAGCACCTTGCCTCACAAGAGTATTCTTATGGGATAAAGAACTGGAGGCACAGTGATAAAGTCCCTACACTTAGTGCTCTTTCCGGAAACTTCGGTATGTATCATGCTGAAGGTACAGCAAATTCTGGCCAGGGCAGCATCTGTTTCAGATGCAGCAGAGCCTGCCAAGCCCTTTGTCAGCTGTACTGCCCATCTCTGGACGTCATCTTCTGCTCAGTTCCCAGAAATGTGGACTGCAGTGGCTGGCTTCAGCTGTACCCTCTAATGGCTCCTCCTCACCATTAACACAGGCCAGCTGGCTTCTGTGCACTCAGGCTAATGGTGGGAAAAATGTGGAATTCAGGCAGCCCAGGTGCCCTTTAGGCAAGACTTGTCAGCTCTGTCACATCACTTCTATTCTGCCCCCTGCTAAGTATCAGCACTCACCAACTCTGTCCAGAGATCCTAATGGCCAAATTAAAATTGCACCTGAACTGCATGGCTGCCAGAACTGGGTTTGCAGGGGAAGGGGTGAGAAGTGACCTTAAGCAGGTACAGGCCTTCTGCAGGGGTGGGGGAGGGAGAGAGTGACGGCTATAAAACACAGAACACAAAAGCCACCACCTCCAAGACAGACCTTGAAGTCACCAACACTGGCAAATGTTTAACACTCACCAGAACTTCCAAACCCACACCATGTTGGCTCGGCACCACCCACATGGACCAACACTGTCACTTCCTTTCCTTGCTACTGCCTTCCTCCCCATGTTTCCCACCAAGGACTTCCGAAGCATGCTGGTCCTTAGTTGCCCCCTTGCAGAGCTCTCCCCAAGGCCACAGGCTCTGCCCAGCCCATTCATCTTCCTCCTGGCCTCCGTCAGTGGCACTCCCCTTCCACAGCCACACACTGTACTTGCAATCATTAAAAATAGTAAACAATTTATTATTTATCAAGTTGCATGAAGTAACATGTGGTCTGTTCTGATGTTTCTCTAACTGAAGGCATATATATAACTTGTCTTATTAAACTTATATGATGCATCAGATTTTTATTATTATTATTATTTATTAATTGTATATGTGCAGGTGCCAGAAGGGGGCATCAGATGCCTTAACTCTGGAGTTATAGGTGGTTGAGCGCTGCCATGTGGGTGCTGGGAACTGAGCCCAGGTCCTTTGCAAGAAAAGCAAGCCCTTAACTGCTGAGCCATCTCTCCAGCCCCTAACATGTAACTTACCTATTGTTTTTGTTTGTTACTTAGCACATGTCATCAGGTAACATATCTTGTGAGTATTTTGCTTCTGTCTCCTCAGAAGGAAGGATTCCTATCTGTGTCCCTTGATTTAAAACAATATCTTTCCCTCATGATACCCTCCATCTGCTTCCAAAAGACAGGGATGCTCTGAGGAACAGGGCTAATTTCTATCCACTTTAGAGACAGAAAACAGACATCACCAAGCATCAAGCTCTTCCTTAAATGGCTCTATGCCCAGCCCCCAAAGCAATGATGGGTCACTAGTACCCACACAGCAGTTTATACTGTGCCAACCATGTGTCAGGCAGTGGCTCAAGACCACAAGGTGTTCTGTCCTCCTTCAGGAATCCCAGTCAGCTGCTTCAAGCCGCCATTGTTTAGGGCCCCATCGGTCACTGGTCCATGTAGGAAGGATTACTCTGGAAGAGAGAGTGGCCATCTTCCCGTCATGCAGCTGTGGAGCCTTTAGCACTCTTTGAGGACCATGAGAATTTGTGATCTACCTTAGGTTTCTAGTCTTGTGGCAAACATCACTGACAAAAGCAACTTGGGAAGAAAGGGGTTTATTTCATCTTTACCTCCCAGGTAACAACCCGTCATCATAGGATGCTACATCAGGAATTCAAAGAAGGGCCAGAGGCCAGACCTGAAGCAGAGGCCGTGGAGAAGGGCTGCTGGCTTGCTTACTCAGTTGCTCTTTGCTTGTTTGTTTGTCAGGGTGCTTTCTTTTCTTAAAAATGTATTTATTTTTATTTTATGTACATTGATGTATTACCTGCAAGAATGTCTGTCTGAGGGTGTCAGATTCCCTAGAACTGGAGTTAAGACAGTTGTGAGCTGCTGTGTAAGTGCTGGGAATTGAACCTGGGTCCTCTGGGAGAACTGCCAGTGTTCTTAGCTGCTGAGCCATCTCTCCATCCCCCAGATTGCTTTCTTATACCGCTCTGGACCTAAGGGTAACACTTATGATAAACTGGGTTCTCCCACATCAATCATTAACAAAGACAATGCCCCACAGACTTGCCTAAAGTCCAATTTGATGGACACAATTCCTCAATTAACAGTTATGTCTAGATTCATGTCGAGTTGGCAAAAAAACCCAAACAACAACAACAAAACCAGTATAAGATCCAAGGACAGACACGGCCCTCGCCATTTTCTTTTTAACCCTAGGTGCAATGGTCAAGTTTAAGTGTCAACACAATCTATGATCAATGACTGGTGAAGACGGTCTTGGTGAGGGACTGACTGAATCAGGTTGGACTGTGGGATATTATGTTGATTGTATTAATAGAGATGGAAAGAGTCACCCTGTGGGGGGCACCATTCCCTGAACAAGGAGGAGAAAATGAGCTGAACAGGAGTGAGCTGAGCTGGCACAATTCATGGTCTCTTTCTCCTGACTGTGGATGTCAAGCACGGCCTTGACTTCCCACTCACGATGACCTGTAACCAGGAATGAGAGGAAACATAAACCCCTTCTCCTCAGTCACCTTTGTCATAGAGTTTCACAGCTACCAAGACACAAACCAACACAGCATGGTTTCAGGCTTATGGAGAAATGGCCACAGCCCACCTCTCAAGAAGCAGCCTTACTTTTCTTCCCCAACCAATCTTTTATCTTTCAGGAAACCCAGAGCACCGTGTGTGTGTGTGTGTGTGTGTGTGTGTGTGTGTGTGTGTGTGTGTGTGTGTGTGTGTGTATGTGTGTGTGTGTAAACCCAGAGCACTGTGTCTGTGTGTGTGCCCCTAAAAGCTCTGCTTTCTTCTCATGGGTTCTTCAGAGGGAACTCTGCTCTCCACAGAAGCTCTCTTTCAGGAACATCTGCATTTTGTTCGTTATTTCTTCACCCATATTTTCACTCTGGATTTGCATAGTTCTGGCCTGACCATGGCCCTCTGCCACCACAAAACAGCCACAAAATATAGTTCTTAGTGCTTTAAGAATGGGGTGGGGGCTAATAGAGGCAGTGCCCAAGGCTTGGAATGTAAACATTTAACGGGAAACTTTAGTAATTTATAACCACTCCAAGTCAGGAGTGGGCCAAAAGTATATACCATAGTAGCTTCACCTCTAGGGGCAGAAACAAGAATAGACACAAACCCAGGTGAGCAGGTCCCGGAAAGTGACAATCCTGTGCATTTACTGGGCATCTGCTGCACTCCAGGAATACAGGCCATAGCCATCTGCCTTGAGGCCACTGCCTTGTGTGTGGCAGCCAGCGTGTATTTCTCTCTCTCTCTCTCTCTCTCTCTCTCTCTCTCTCTCTCTCTCTCTCTCTCTCTTTCTTTCTCTGTATATGTATGTGTGCGTGCGCGCACACAGAGGAATGAGCGGCAGAGGGGAGAGAATGTAGACCACTGATCTCATGAATAAAGTGGGGCCTAGAATGAAGGAAGCTTCTCAGAGTGACCTGAAGGAGGTGAGGAGGAATGGAGTCAGTGAGAAGGCCCTGAGGAAGCCCTGGCACACTTGTTCAATGAAGGGGCAGAGAGGCCCAGGGGCTTTTCGGGAAACTCAGAGGCCAGCAAGGAGGGCAAAGTCTGGAGCCTGGAGCCTGAATACAAGCTGGGGGTGCAGGCCCTTCCAGCTCACTCCCTTGTGTTGCCAGACTCCCAAGGCCGGCACAAAGGGTGAGGGGTCCAGAAGCCTGCCAGTTTAGGGACAATGGGACAGAGGACAGGAAGGAGGGGCTTGGGGAGAAGGGAAAGGAATCTAACCGTGACAGCACCACACGTGTAACCTGGCACTCCAGAGGTGGACGCAAGAAAATCCGAAAACCCAAGGCAGGCCAGATGACACAGTGAATCTTTCTCAAGCAAAGGGAAGAAGGAGAGGGCAGGGAAGAAAGAGGCTGAGCACTGGCGGGAAGGGCGCGGAGTGAAATGGGCCAAGTGAGGCTGATATATCCCAAAGCCTCCTGGTGAAACCTGTATGAACCCAGCTCCTGGCCTTTCTGTGCAAATAAGGCTTTACCGGCGGCACACCGCCACACCTGTCCATTTACACAGTACCCATGACCCCATGTGCCACACTAACAGAGGCTGTCTGTCCACAGAACTTCTCACTTGAGCCTGTAACACCAAGATGTGGTGCAGAGGGTGGGGACAGTTGGAAATTCAATGAAGTGTTTGCTCAAGAGGACCGCAGATAAAGTCTGCAGCATCCATGTTACCAAAAATAAATAATAAGTAGAAAGAATCCAGGAACAAGCAAGGCGGAATGTGCCTGTAACTCCAAGTCTGCAATCCTGGGTGGGTAGGAAAGACAGCATGGTCCCGAGGGCTCACTGGCCAGCTTAAATCAGGGAGTTCCAGTTTCAGAGAAAGACTGTCTCAGAAATAAACTAAGACAGAGAAATAGACAAACTCAGTCTTTCCGAACACACACAATGGCATATTTGTACACATATACCCATATACATACATATATACCCATAATAGCACACACTCACATAGCACCATACACCCATGCATGCATGCACGCACGCGAGCGCGCACACACACACACACACACACACACACAAATCAGTCCTTTTTATCCATGGGACCCTAATGAATGTCTGGAGCCACAAAGGTGACATCATGTAAACTATATGTTCTGTGCATGAATAACTAATGGGGAATAAGTCAAACACAGCAAGAGACCAGCAAGCCTGACAGAGGGACCACAGCCACACATGGATGAACTGGAGCCCACTGTTAAGTGAGAGTCTCTCGAACCTAAGTATTGTGAACTGCAGTAATGCATCTATGACCTAGATGGCCAGGTAGGCATGTGACATACAACATGCAGGGACCTTTTACATTCTAGAATGCTGGTAACATCGGTAAAGGCAGTTGCCATCATGACACTTAGAACTGCATCGTTAGGGTTTGTACATTTCTGGAGTTACCTGTTTCCTAATTGTAAACCATGGTTGACCACAGAGGGTGGTAGGGATGGCATACTAGCCTAATGACTCATGGACAACTGTCCCTGCTGAGGAGTGGGAAGCCAGAAAAAGAGGGAGACAGTGTGGGAAACAGTCCTTCTAGAGCTCAGGGAAAAGAAGTGGGCCTCAGCTCACTGTAGTGCTGGATGGAGAAGAAAGGGAGACAGGGAGCCTGCTGGCTAAATGCCAACGTCAATGAAGGCCTGCTCTTCCGTTCTGTCTGGAGGGGAAGGGCAGTCAGACAGCCCCAGAACAGAAGAAGTGGACACAGGGCTCCAGGAGATAAAAGATGTGGGCAGGGCCCGGCCATTGTCACAGCTGCCGGATGAACCCGGAGAGCCGGAGGGAGAAGACATTGGGGCTCAGCGAGCCCTCAAGCCATTGTTAGGTTCTCTGTTGCACCTGCCTCTGCTGGCAAAGCCCAGCTGGCACCAGTGAGGGCGTGGCCATGCTTCCTGCCTCAGCCTTCAGCTGTCTTAGGCAAAGTCCCCTCTCTGGACCCTCGGCAGCAAGAGAGGTGCAGGAACTTCAGTCAAGCCACGATGAAGCTGGCCACAAAAAGAACCAGGAAATAGAAACAGGCTGAGGGTGTGGCCCAGTTGGTAGAACTAGCATTCAGGGATCCCCGGACTCCATTACATTAAACCAGGGGCACACAGCTCCTAACACTGGGGACACAGGGGTAGAATGATAAAAGTTGAAGGTCATTCTTGGCTACAGAGTGAGTCCACGGACAGCCTGGGCTACAAGAGACCCTGAATTTTAAAAAGATAAGAAATAGAATCAACGGTCTAATGATGCTATCAGATCCTTGGAATCAGACAAGCTAGAATCTGAGGTAACTGGCCCACTAACGAGCCAGATCTCGCTATACACAGTGAAACTCTCATGGGAGGCTGTGGGGGACTCATAAGGCAAAGGTCTTTGCTATGCACCAGGCTGTCCACCCAGGGATTGGAGTTACAGATGTGAGTTCCCATGTGGTGCTGGGAACTAATTCCAGGTCCTCTAGAAGAGGAGTCAGTGCTCTTAACTACTGAACCATCTCTCCGGCCCCTTGTATTAATTTTAAATTGTATATATTTATAGGATCTATTGTAATCATTTAATTCATATTCACAATGCAGAAGGGGAAAAACCACAGTCACCAGAATGTCCATCTTTGCAGACATTTAAAAAAAGTCAATTGGGGTCAGCAGGATGGTTCAGGAGCGCTTGCCACCAAAGCTGAGGAGCTGAGTTCAATCCCTGGACCTACACAGTGGAAGGAGAGAGCTGACCTCCCTGTGAGCACTGTGACACTCTCCAGAACACACAATAAATAAAAAACAAAAATATCAACTACAACACTTGCATGTGTTAATGAAGTACAGTGTAACCTTTGATATTTCTGGGGTAGCTGGAAGAGGAATTTGGGTGCTTCCTGAATAAACAAATGCTAGAGCAGGGTCTGTATCAGATTCCTGACATCTCAACACTCGAGAGGCTGAGGCAGGTGGAGTGTGACCTGTAAATTAACCTGGGCTTAGCCAGTGTAACTCTTTTGTTTTTATATTCTCTCTCTCTCTCTTTGTCTCTGTCTCTGTCTCTGTCTCTCTCTCTCCTTCCCTCCCTCTCTTTTTAAAGCAAAGTTTCTCTGTGTATCCCTGGCTGTCCTGGAACTTGCTCTGTAGACCAGGCTGGTCTCAAACTTACAGAGATCTGCCTGCCTCTGCCTCCTGAGTGCTGGAATTAAAGGTGTGAGCCACTACTGCACAGCTTCCTTGTTTCTAAATAGAGAGGTAAATTCAGAAGATGATAAATGTGTGCAGCAGCCAACAGGCTAGTTATCTAGATCTGACCACAGCTCTCTGCACACACACTGGAGATCTGACCACAGCTCTCTGCACACACACTGGAGATCTGACCACAGCTCTCTGCACACACACTGGAGATCTGACCACAGCTCTATGCACACACACTGGAGATCTGACCACAGCTCACTGCACACACACTGGAGATCTGACCACAGCTCTCTGCACACACACTGGAGATCTGACCATAGCTCTCTGCACACACACTGGAGATCTGACCACTGCTCACTGTACACACACTATACACACTGAAGATCTGGTTTCTGCACACTGTTTACATGCACTGAAGATCTGACCTTTACATACTTCTTTACATTTATTTGTGTGTCTATGTGAGGGGACATGCGAGCCACAGTCTACATGTGGAGGTCAGAGGTCAACTTCTGGGAGTCAGTTTTCCGTTTCTATTACGTGGATCCCAGAGACTGAGCTCAGGTCCTTAGGCTTGATGGCAAGCAAGGCCAAGCCATCTCTAAGTACTAGCCTAATGAGGTAGAACTTGGTGTCTGCCTAGCAGGCCTAAGGCCCTAAGTTTACCAGCACAATCCAAAACAACAACAAAAAGAAAAAAGAAAAACAATTAGCTGGGCTGTCAAGGCAACTGGAGCAAAAAGTAACAGCAGTGCTGAGAGAATCTGAAACAAAGATCCACAACCGTCTCTGTTATCAACACCAGAGCCCAATGACTGAGTCCCAGAAGTCTCTGCAGGCCAGAGCTGGCCAGAGCCTCTCAGGGGACTGCTTTCCTTACCCAGAGAACTTTGCCAGAAAAGGAGCTGAGTCTAAGGCAGGAGGGATGGGGGCTGTGCCCAGAATGCTCTTGGTTTCACCTGTGTCTCCTCAGCCGCCAATCTTGCCCCAAGCACAGAACCTTGTCTGGAAAGCCAGAAGTCAGTTCTTAACTGAGTCTCAAGGCATTTGACAGTTCCTTTCTGAAGCATGCTCCACACAGCATCCAGCAAGAGCTTCTCCCAAACACATGGCCAGAGGCCCGCCTTTCAGAGTCCGACACAGGGCCTATGCACATGATTTTCCCTCTCAGGCCACACAATAGCAGACTCCTACTAAGGAATCAGTTGTCCACCACATTCATTCATTCATTCATTCATTCATTCACTCACTCACTCACTCAACCACTAGTTAGTTCCTTCTTTCATTTCCATGGTGTCAGGAGTTGAACCCAGGGCCTCACACACATGTCAGCCCAGCATGGAGACTTGTTATTTGCCCCTCAGAGAACCTGGACTTGTCCCTCCCTACAGGGCTTGTGACTAGAACAAAGCTTTTTGTCCGACTGTGAGCACTATGAAAGCAACCATTGTGGCATCACATACTCTGTATAGCTCAGGGCCTACTATATAGTAGGTACTCATTAAAAAGTCATGCCTTGGGGGGCTGGCACAGCACATAAGGCTGTTTGTCATCACACCTGATGACAAGTTTGATCCCCAGGACCCACATGGTGTAAGGAAAAACACACAAGTTGCCTTGACTTCCAAATGCATGATGTATCATATATACACTCAACACACCAAATAAATTAACAAATAATCAAAAAATAATTTAAAAAGTATGATGCTCCAGGGTCCAAAGAGATGGCTCAGCAGATAGGAGCATGAGGACCTGAGTACAAATCCCCAGCATTGACATAAGAAGCTGGACACAGCTACATATGCTGTGACCCCAGTGTTGTGGGGAATGCAGAAGCGAGGCTCTCTGAGGCTTGCTGGACAATTTATTTCCAGTTCAGGAAAAGACCCTGTTTCTAGGGACAAAGGCGGAGAGTGACAAAGCATGACTCCTAGGCCCTACCATGACCTCTACAACACCCTGATGCACCAAACATACAAATAAAGTTAACTTTATAAAAGTTATGAAGTAAAAGGCTTAGAATAAACCCAAACCAGAAGGAAAGAAACAGAAATGAAGCAGAGTTGTCTGGGGCTGGAGAAAAGCCTCAGTGGGCAAAGGCATCTGTCACCAAGTAAGGTGGCCTGAGTTCCACTCCTGTGACCTCCACATGAGCATCATGACATGTGTGTCCCCCCCCCCCCCGCCATGTGACTGAAAGGGTTAAAGGAAGTTGCCTTGCAGAACTCTTTGGCCATAAACCTTTCTAACAAGTGAGTCAGCAGGACAGTTCTCCAAGAAAATCGAGGACTCAGAGCCATTCCTAGCTAACCTCAAATGTCAAAGTCAGCCCCATGCCAATGAAAAGAAGAACAAAAGTGAACTTCCAGAAATAATATAAAACACAGTCAAGGCCTCAGAGTGGAAATGGCTTCCTTAAATAAAGATACTAAACTCAACAATTAGTTAAAAAATGTCCAAATTCCTCACTCTAAAATTAATGGTGTCAATCAAAGGCATTGTAATGGAAAAGTGTTTTGAAAGCTGTAGAGCCATGATAAAGTGTTATTACCTGAAAACAGGGAGAGGAAACATATGATAAATGATAGAGTCACTCCCAGAATATATAAAGAGCACCTAGGAATCAATAGAGAAAAATAAAAAGCAAAAGGACATGGGGAGGAAATGAAGAGATGGCTCAGTAAGTAGGCAAAATATTTGTATAATCATGAGGTTCTGAATTTGATCCCCAAACCCACATAAAAGTCTGAATACTGTGGCTTAAGTTTATAATCGCAGGGCCAAGAAGGCAGAAACAGGAGTATCCCTGAGATTTCCAAGCTAGTTACTCCAGCTGACTTGGAGAGCTCCAGATTCAGTGAGATGTTTCAAAAGAAGTATATGGTGTGTGTCCTCAAGGATGGCATGGACGGTGTTCTCCAGTTTCTGCATACAGGAAGATATACACACACTAGAATATACACACACAAATATGTCTAGAAAGATGGATATGATGTCAGGTAGTTTCACGAAGAGAAAACAAACTAAAATCACCCATCACCTGCACAAAGGTCACAGGTTTAAAAAAAAAAAAAGTATGCTACCAAGTGTTGAAGAGTGTGGTGCTGGCCCCTCCTACTCTGAAGAAACAGTAATTCACTGAATCTGTGGTGACTTAGGGTCCAGCAATTTCCCACAGGGCAGCCAGATCCACAAAGAGTTGGTAGTTACCAGGAGTTCTCCAAAGAGACAAACTGCCACCTTCCTCATAGGAAACAGTATGACCCTGGGGGAGGGAAATAAGGAGCCAAAATTAAGAGAGCCAGGTGCAATCCTCTTCCACAACACAGCTTTACTTACATAAAGTTCCAACCCCACAACTTCCCACCCAGGACAAGGAGCACTGGTGGTCTAAGGAGACCCATGGCAATGAAATGACCAAGTCACTGTTAGTCTTGGAGAAACAGCTCAGGATTAAGAGCATATATTGTGGGGCTGGAGAGATGGCTGGAGAGATGGCTCAGAGGTTAAGAGCACAGACTATTCTCCTAAGAGGTCCTGAGTTCAATTCCCAGCAACCACATAGTGGCTCACAACCATCTGTAATGAGATCTGGTGCCCTTTTCTGGCACACAGGCATAGTGGAGGCAGAATGTTGTATACATAATAAATAAACCTTTGAGGGGGGGAGAGCACATACTGCCTTTGCAGAAGAGCCATGTTCTGTCCCTGCACCCATGACCTGTGGCTCCAACAACTGGTCACTCCAGCTCAGGGGATCCAATGCCCCCTTCTGGCATCCTCAAACAATTGCACTCATGTGCATATATTAAACTTGAATTACACATAATTAAAATTTAAAATTTTAAAATTGCCAAGCTGTTCTGTTTCTACATCCTTGTCCAGCCTGCTACCTGTTCTGTACTGGTCTCTGTCTCTTCCCCCTTGACCTCTGTGCACTGGGAAGGGGAAGGGATATGAATCACTCATAGCCCCATCACAGAGCCAAATCAGCAGCCAGCTTACCAAAGGAGGAGGAACAAAAGACAATGGGAGGGGAAAGAAGGGGAGAAGGCAGATGCTGGGACAGAAGATAAGACAGACTCGGGAAATGAAAGAGGGTGAGGCCCACGTGGGAAGCTGCAGGCAGGAAATGAGAGTGACAGACAGGAAATAAGCAGGGTAGAAGTGGCCAGGGATGGTGGGATGGAGTTCTTTGTCTCAGCATCTCCCCACCTCTGGCTCTCTCTACCTGTTACTGTTGCTATCACCTCCCCCATGTCCATCTCCCTGTTCTTGTGTGCCTCCCCAACCACCATATATTTATCAAGTGACCAAAAACTGCTAAGGAAAGGAAAGTGGCCACCATTGTCCTCAGGGCTGCCTCTCAGCTCCTGCCTCTGCCAGGTTCAGGAGGGGACTGTGGCCACCTGCCACTGCCATCCCCTCATTAACTTTACTATCAAACGTTCTCAGCATGGCTACTTGTAGGTCTTGTTTATTAAATATTTACCGAGAGACATCCCAGCCGAGATGAATCGGACTTGTGGCCACCCCGGAGGGCCGGCTGTGCACCTGCTGCTCCGATTAGCAGACTGCTGGTGAGGACCAGGCTTTCAGGGGACAGCACCAGCTGCCTGCACATGCTCCAGACACACAGAGATCCAGGTAGGCAGGAAACTGAACATCCCCACCTCCACACTTGAATGCCAAGATCATGTACCAGAGAAAGGGCCTCCAAACTCCCAACACTAGAAAAGTAAACCCAGGGCTCATCCTGTGAATATGGGCTGATGTTGAGAAGGTGAACTCACTAATCAGTCACAGATTCCTTCTGAAGTGATAAAAAAAAAATGCCTTGGAGCTCAGTAGACGTGATGGTGGCATCATGAACACTACCAAACTGCTTATCTGAGAATAGCTGACCATGAAGCCTGCTCTGAGGGCTGGTCTGGCATGTCCTTAGCACTACGAAAGAAAAGTTAACAGTGATTTTGATGCCACATACATTTTTGCTCAATTTTATTAATTTTAATTTATTATTTGAGGTCCAAGTGGCACAGCATGCATGCTGAGGTGGGAGAATGTGGTGGTTT
>PVIH01004106.1:0-39549 GCA_004025045.1 Sigmodon hispidus
GGAGATAGGACAGTCCCCTCATGTTTGGCTGGCTACCTTGAAAGGTTAATTTTTCTAGCACAGGATGCGAGGCTTGCGCACTGCACTTGGATTCCACCGAGGCTTGGTACCACCGAGGTTTGGAGCCCAAGAAGAGCATGCCTGATTGCATGCGGGTTGATACCCACATTCCCGCCTCTGTAAAAAAGGGGTATCAGACAGGTCTGATGTTGTCTGGGTGGAGGACACCTGGAGAAGCATTAGTATATGTTCCTTTGCACTACAGAGATCAGGCCTCTACTCTTGCCTGTTGCTTTTATATTAAAAAAAGGGGGAACTGTAGAGAGCTGCATACAGCCACACCATTAACAACAGCCACACCATTAACTGTAGAGAGCTGCGTACAGCCAAGATGGCATTGGCCTTGAGCACTCTCCCTGGTAAACAACTCCATATTTGGCTAGGCCAAAGGATCTGGCTTGCTTCCGCGTATCTGAGCCTATTGGTGATGCCCACGTGGCTATCTTGGATTGGATGCCCTGAAGGTATTTAGCTAAGAGCAGGCTTCCCCCCAGAAGAGTTTAGAGGTCGGGAGTTAGAGAAGAGTTAGTCAGTAGAAACCAGATTGTAAAGAATCCGAATAAAGTGCAAAGAGAAGGATCCGGTGTTGTGTCTTCCTTGCTGGCGAGGTTGCACGCGACAGGAATCAATCTCCCCAAGGATTCAACAATACCACTATTGGACATATAGCCTAAAGACACACATTCACATCCCAAAAGCATTAATTCACCTATGGTCATAGCAGCATTATTCGTAAAAGCAAGAACCTGGAGACAGCATAGATGCCCCTCAACTGAAGAATGGATTAACAAACTGTGGTACAAACTGCTTTGAAACACACACACACACACACACACACCCTTCTGATTTGTCTTTAGAAGGATTGCTTAGCAGAAATTTGTAGTGGTCATTGTGCATTGGTAGGCATTAGCTGTGACCAACTGTGCTTTCTTCATTTTTCAGAATCTTATGCACATTAACTAGAAAGAAAGATTTTTTGGTCATAGCAATGGGGAAAGGGAAAAGTGGCTTCTAAAAAGCACGAAGAACAAATGTGTACTTTCAGAAATATCTGGAAATCAGCTTATTACTCCCAGTCCCTTACTGCACTCTCCCCTCTATTCACTGCCACAAGTTTGATTCTTCTAATTACATTTCCTCACAACAGTCACAGTTTTTTTGTGTTCCCATTTTATACCTCTGAGAATACTTTGAGAAAATTACTAAGTAGTTAGTGAGGGAGGAAGGATAATATCTACTCCCCTATTAAACTAGCCTTTCTTTGTTAAGTTTTTATAAAAGTAACTGTCAGTTCTTATTTAATAAAAAATGCTTTTTTTCTGACTTTCTGGATTATTTTTCCATATTTTTAATATTGTGACAACCATGAAAGCTACAGGGTTTTTTTTAATCTTACCAAATGATTCATATGTCTTTCCACTGGTGGCACTGAGAGTATATATTGAGAAAAAAGTGTGTCCATTGTTCATCTTTTACAGCTTCTCATCAATAAGCACCCAGGGCATACTTATAAAATATGTTATATAACTTACCATGATTGGGAGAACCAATCAAACAATCCTCAATAACATTTTACTATCATCCTTCCTTTAAACCAATAAGAACAACATCCTAGAACCTTGCATTATTACTCAGCATGTGTGCTTGATCAACTGTGTCCTATTTCTAAATGGAACTTGTTTTCATTGGAGTCCAGTACCTACAAATTCTCTCATCAAAAATGCAAAGAAACTATATAGAAGGAGGTAATACTTTTCTGCTTGACTTTATACAGTTCAATCCTTGCAATTAGAACTAGTCAAATATAAAACTTATATCTACAGTTTTCAATCATATTGATTTGTGTTTTATTAATATGTATCAATCATTAATACATATGTTTTGGTTTGGGTCAATTTCTCAGATTTAACATCTCATTATGGTAGTGTTACCTAATTCAGAATATAGTATTTGTATCACAAAAAAATAACACCAATGATAATCCCATGTATATCAATGTGAAAATAAAGTAAGATCTCTAGAAGTACTACATGTTCAAATTTCAGATTCAGTATGCCATTTATGAAATTCTTTATAGAAAAAGCTAGTTGGTATTAAAGCCAAAGAAGAATCTTAATTTTCTTTTTTCCCCCCCCAGTGGTTTTCTCTTCTATCTTTTTTTATTTTTTATTTTTTTTATGTTTTAAAGGAGGTTTATTTTGTGAGAATCACTTATAAAACAGAGAAGGTTTTAAGAGAAAATGAAGGGGTAAGGTTGCAGCGAGCTGGAACATTTTCTAAGGGAAGCTCCTCACCTACACACTGAAAGTCTGAACTCCCGAGCCACCGCCTGGAACCGCGTCACACACTGGAATCCACGTCACCAGTCCGGGAAACCGCGAGAGGTCCCGGCCCTGCCCGAGAGAATGCCTCCTTCCCGTCTCTCTGCGTGTTGTACTTCCGAAGCTCGTTCTCGTTGACCACGCCCCTCTCGGCTCCAGCACTCTGCTGTAACCCGTTTATATGTGTAGCTTCTCATTTCTCGCTACATAAGGTTTTTTTTTTTTCCTTCTCTGGGCGGGGTCTGAATCTGCCCTTCAGAGACCCCTGTAGTTGGTTTGCTCAGTTCGAGGTCTTGGTGCGTAGCTGTGCAAATTCCCTCAGCAGGAGCTGTGGGTGTGGTGACAGGCAGAGTTCACCTGCCCCTACTCCAGAGTGCGCTGGGACTCTGCCCTTAATTTTCTTTAAATTATAACATATATGTGCTGTTCATTAAAAACAAATCAATTGCTTCAGGTTTATAATCAGCTATACTTATACCTCTTTCTACTTAAATAGTACAACTAAGAAAAATATGTACCTAAAGCAGCTGTTCTGCTATCAGAATTTTAAACTGTAAGATCTCTTGTAGTCATTACTGCTTAAATGGAAAGTGATCCTGGGAGCTGGGAGCCTAGAGAAACCACGAAGTCACACTACATAACAAACCTCACACAAAGATTCACTGAGAGTAAAAGCAAAGCAAAGCAAACCAACAACAACAACAAAAAAAAAAAAAAACTGAGAAAAAGCAGCAAACTGCACAGGATATAGGACTTTTTATAGAGTTGCTTGTGAAGGGAGTGGAACTTTTCTGGGTGGAGCTTTCCAGGGTAGAGATTAGTGGGATTTCATGTTGAGTGCTTGGACTTTTTACATTGTAAGGCTGAGGCGGGTCCCACAATTAGGGCAGTTAGAGAATATTGTGGGTAGAATCTGGCAGTTAGAAGTCCTGAGGAAAGAGACTTGTCCATTGTTTAGTTCAAGGGCTTAAATCTATGAATAATTTACTCTCATTAAGAGAGACCAGAGGGGCTGGAGAGATGACTCAGCAGGTAAGAGCACTGACTGCTCATCTAGAGGACTCAGATTCAACTCCAAGCACCCACTTGGCAGCTCACAACTGTCTGTCACTTCAAGATCTGGCAGCCTCACAGACATGCAGGCAAAATGCCAATGCACATAAAATAATAATAATAAAAAATTTTGAAAAAAATGAGATCAGAATCTGTGTAGGTTTTATTCTTTGGGGGCATTTGGAAGAGGATTTTTTTTTCCATAAAACTATGATATAAATTAAAAGTTTGATCTACTCATAGGACATGAGATAGCTTTTGCTTTACTTTATGTTCCTTAACTTTTTATTTTAGATTTTCTAGCTCAACCAACAATATGTAATTGAAGGCTACTAATAACCCAGATATTGTCTCAAGGATCCACTGAGCTGTGAAAATAAATTTTTTCTTGTGGCTGTCTCTTTTCTCACAAGAAAATTTTTTAGTATTCTGATTTTTGTTTGTTTTTGTTTTTCATTCAAAATGGTTATGATGAAATGACATAATATTCTTTTAGAAAATTTGGAGGGAATTATTTTCTTTTTTTTCAAATTGTCCTTTAAATTTAAAAAAAAACTATTACAGCAGATTGCTAGATTCTTTCTTGTTATATAGCAATTGTTGACATCCCACACAATAACGTTCATTCCTACCCAATTAAGAATAGCAGAAATGGAAACAACCTAAATGACTTTCAACAACTGAACAGGTAAAATTATGGTAATACACACTATGAAATACTATAAAAGAAAATCATGTAACAAAAAAAAAACAAATTCATGGAGTATGCCAGTAAATGGATGGGCCAAAAGTAATTACATTAAATGAGACTACGCAGACCCAGAAAGACAAATGCCACATGTTGTCTTTTAAAGTATCATTACTAGGTCCAAGACTAACATTATTTTACACCATAGAATAACCACAGAAATCAAATCAGCATATCTGCAACTTATCATATTTTTACAAGCAAATGAAGACTATCACAGAAATCCACACCTCTTGATAATGTAAAGATCAATAGATATTGGTGATTCTAACCTTGATTGTGAATCTAAATCATAGCTACCACTTCTATAGTTAATAGATGGAATATCTTGGAAGAGGGAGTGAAAAGATTATGAGATAGAATAATAAAAAGTCCACTTGCATAAATCAGACAAAACAATGGCAATATCAATGAGTATATTAACATGAAGGAAAAAATTTTGCCACATCCACCCTTAAGCCAAGAACTATAGTGACAGCTGAGAGCATCCTCTTGCAGGGATGAGTGCACTTATCAGTTGTCTAATGCAAAGTGGTCATCTCTGAAATCATTACACAGAAAAAAATATATATCAGAAGGTTATAATAAATCTGAAGTACGTAAGAATTATAATTTAA
Organism: Sigmodon hispidus; assembly: GCA_004025045.1. Classification (NCBI taxonomy): domain Eukaryota; kingdom Metazoa; phylum Chordata; class Mammalia; order Rodentia; family Cricetidae; genus Sigmodon; species Sigmodon hispidus. The sequence goes on from PVIH01004106.1 coordinate 4,800, forward strand.
AAAAATATGAAATAATACCCGAGATTTAGAATTTTATAATCAAATTATACAATGCTGTCTACTTATTTATAGTATTATGAAAAAAGTATTACTTTAATTATGCTTAATTTTTCTTGAAAAATTCTGCATAGCTGACATATGTGCATCACTAGACTTAATTACTATTACTGTATTATTTTGAAATACATGCTTAATATTTACTCAAATATGCCATATGTTACAGTACAAAGTAGAAATGAAAAAATTTGGAAAGATAGAAGTAATAAATTTTATGAAATCAGTAGAGAAGCACAACTCAAATCAGATATTTTTTTATCAGTAAATATGTTTGTAAATAAATTTTGAATCATGAACATCTGTTTAGAAATAAGAAAGTTTAATTTTCACAAGTGAATAGATAACTTGATATTTGAACTGAATAAAATATATTGGTTTATTATTGTAATGGGAACATGAAAAAGGCCAATTTAATTCAGGATCTAAATATTCATGTTTACTGGTAAAAATAAAACATAAACTAAACTTCAAAAAATAGAAGTCTTATAAACACAAGATATGATAAGATGTTATATTAAAAATCAAAACTAAGGATTTAATAAAAATAGTCATTTAAAAACATTGGGATTGATTAACTACAAAATTTAGTGAAAAAATGGTGGTATACAAAAGCAATAAAAGGAACATAAAATAAGTGCAATACTATACCATTAATAAATGTAAAACATGGGAACTGAGAACTCAATTGCAAGTATGAACTTCCAGAGTCTGTACATCTGAACATGCCACCTTGAGATAGTGTGGCATCTCATGGTTCTTAATACAATTGTCTTAGGCCCAAGCTCATTGATTCACATGCCACCATCCAAATCACCTATCAAGATACCAGGGAAATACATGTCATCCATGTTTTTAACTCTATCCTCCACTCTACTTTTTGTGATGAAATGAATTATGATCTATGGTGTGACTGTTCTGACTGTTTTCTGTATGTGATTCTGTAAATAGAGAACTCCTTTGGATTGTGTAGAGCACCGTAGAAGTGGGTGGAGAAATCAGAATAGAGACAAGTAGAAGCAGGGCAGTGTCAGTGAGTCTCCAGCCAGTCACCAAAGAGGCAGCATGTAAAAATACAGGTACAAGCCGTTGACCTTGGCCACGTGGCCAGGTTAATTAATGGAAACGACTTGAATTAAGACGAAAGAGATAGCTAGTAATGTGCCTGAGACATAAGCCAAACAGCATGAAATTAATATAAGTCTCTGAATCATTTTTGGAAGGTAAAACCCGCTGCAGGCAAGGCTAGAACTTCTGGCCCAAATGGGGCTGGAGTCATTTACAACAATAACCAAAAAGCAAGCTATAGAAAGTATATCAGAAAGCATATTTTGCTCTTTTAGAAGGTTAAAAATGGTCAAGTGGGCATAGAGAATAAATGTTTCCCAAACAATTAATCAAAAGAGGTCTCAGAAAACAGCAGAATCATAGATGACAGGTATTAATATATATTTCTAAATAATAAACACCATGAATAATCATCTCTATTACCCAATTAATACAGATGAAGACATTGGATTGGAAATCAGGATAAATCTTTTTTCTTATGTCTACCTCACCATAAATCTTAGATATTATCTTGGGTAAAGAAAAAAAGAGAAGAAAAGAAAAACCCAAGAAAAGGGAACTAATGAATGAGGAGTTGCAACAAATGTACTATTTGATAATATATTTAAAACAAAAACTAATTGCAAGAGATAAGAAAATACCAAGATAATATATAACTCTAAACATACATGTACATAACAGAAGCACTCCATTTCAGTAAAAAAAAATATTATTAGACTCAAACCACATATAGATCCCCAAGCCAGTGATATTTGTTGATTTCAGTAATCCAAGGTAAGCAATAAATAATTCATTAAAGGAACTTGTTGTAATAAGTTTTTTTGACCCTGTTTTGGGTACGGGAGTTTTGTGCCCGGAGTTTGTAACCTGGCGCGCTTGGCAGCTTTTGTCCCCCAAAGAAATGAATAAGGCACTTATATACTTAACACTGTTTGGCCAATGTCTTAAGCACATTACTAGCTAGCTCTTTTATCTTAATTTAACCCATTTCTATTAATCTTCTGACCACGTGACCACAGCCCGTGTCTCAGAAACTAATGCAGAGTAACTCTGGAGTAAAATTACATTTTATGTAATGAATATAATAGGTTTATACTGAATATTCCACCCGTGCTTAAATAATGCACATTATTCTCAGCAGTGCTTAGAATTTTCTTGAAAGTTGGCAACATATATGACACAAAACTTAAAGGACACAATAAAGACAGATCTAAGAGGAAATTTTGTAGCACTAAGTATCTACATCAAAACATTTGAGAAATACCATATTAATATTTAATGATGTTCATACAAGCTTTGAAAAACAAGATGAAACAGCAATCAAAAACAGTAGATGGAAAGAGATAATATAAATCAGCGATAAAATTTGTGAATCAAAAATTTTAAAATCACAAGTAATAAGAAAAATATTCTTTGGAAAGACTGAGAAAGTGAAACAGAAACTAAGAGATGACCCAAGTTAATGAAGTAAGAAATCACAATGAAAAAAGATAACAGACACTGAAAAAAAAATCAAATGGATGTAAGTCAATATCTATACTCCACTTAACTGTATAATATAAAAGAAACACTCAAATTTCTAGATATATATGAATTATAAAATTTAAATCAAGATGAAGTAAATACTTTAAACAATAACATAATTACCAATAAGATGAAGAAATTAAAGCCTTCCAACTTAAAAAAACAAAGTCTAGGGCTAGATAGGAAATGATAATTCTGAGAAAAATACCAGGCGAACAATCCCTTTTACATTAGACTTAAAAATATCTGGCAATATATCTTTTGACTCCTCCCACATCAGTTACTTATCACAAAGTGTCCTATAGACTTGCCCATAAGCAATATATTGGGGTTGAGGGATATTCTCAGTTGACATGTTGTTTTCCTAGATAAAGTTAGTTTGTGTCAAGCTGGTAAAATAACAACAACAACAACAAAGATAAAGGTTTCATCTACTGGTTTTGGTGAACACAGGAGTAATGGCACTCACTTATATTGTTTTGTGTTTCTCTGAGGCCTCTCTTCACTAAAAACTCAGGGATAGGAATTCTTTACATATTAAGAAAGATTATGGCTTCTGAGAACATTATCCACACATGTAGTGCACTTGTGTCAATATTTTTATATTTTTAAATATTACTTTAATAGTGAAGAATTTAATGAGTCCTCAAAGAACCTTCTGTGCAATTTTAGTTTTATTTAACTCACTCAGTCCCTCTTCTTTCCCACACTTACAGCCCATATACTTTTCAAGACTTTTCATCCCCAGTCCTTTCTACCTCTAGTTTCTTATCTCATGTTCTATTTCCCTCCCTCAATTTCTCCTCCTTGTGGTAAATTTTTAATTTTATTTTATTTAAAGGCATTAACTACAATTTAAAGTTAAAAAAAATCTAGAATGTTGAAATAAAATACACATATCAGAGAGAACAATACTTGAGCCTTGGTTCACCCATGTATTAAAATATTTTCAAGTTCCATCATTGTTGTACACATTTTATGATGTCCTATTTCTTTATAATTGAATAAAATTTTATTATATATATGTATGTATCATATTTTATTTATATATTGATGGACATGTAAGCTGATTTCATTTCATTGTTTCTGTGATTAGATTTTTGTAAAATATTATTTTAAGATGTGTTATATTTGTTTATGCTGTGGAATATTTGTTGAATGATGCAAAGTTATGTTGCATTTGTTATGTTGTATTTGTTTAACTCTGTGAAGCTGTGTTACTTTGCCTTTCCAAAATACCTGATTTATCTAATAAAGAACTGAACACCCAGAACAAAAGATAGTAAAGCAAGAAAAAGCATAGACAAGACTGGTAGGCAGAGAAAATAAATAGGAGGAAAGAACCAAAAGAAGCAAGAAAGATCAAAGAGTGAGAAAAGGAGGAGATAGCTATCCAATAAGAGTAAAAATAAGATTATAGAAGTAATCACCCAGCCATGGCAGAGAGCCTGGTCTCCAGGACCCAGGCTCTGGGAAACAGGCCTTAAAACCCCAACCCTACTCATCTCTTGCCTAAATCCAGTCTAGCAGGGAAAAAACCTGCATGTCAGATGCAACAGTAAAATCTACTTTGCTTGACACTCTCAACTACACATCAAGCCCCACACTATCTACCTCATAACCCAGCAACCTCAGTAGCAGCCTTAGATTCACAGTCCTCCAACACATATTGGATCAATATTTATTCCCTGAGACCCATAATTTGTTAGAACAAACTGAATAAAAATGGGTACCCAAGACTCACAACTCACCAGAATTTATTGGATCAAGAATCCCTATTTGGTCAAGAGATACCTCTGGATTAAAAGTTTATATGGGACCAAGATTGTATTCCTTGAGGCACAAAATCAGCAATCTCTTATTACAGCAAGTACAGCTCACTGTGTCACAGAATACATTACCTCAAAGTGGACCAAGAACCCATATTGAACCAAAAGAGGCTTTTTTGAGACACAGAAACAACCAGAACAGATTGCACCAAAATCAGCTCTGTGAGATACAGACAAATTCTACAGTGATCCAAGAAAACAATGGGCAGGTACCAGTGCAACAATACATATAACAACATGGCATATAACAGTGCAACAATACATATAACAACAAGGACACTATGGCACCACCGGTATCTGGTGATTTTAACAAGAGCTGGTCATGGCAATGCAGAAGAATCATACAAAAGGTCCTTAAAATCAAATTCATATAATTAATAGAGACCTTATAAAAGGAAATAAAAAAACCCCTTAAAGAAAAAGGAGAAAAAACAAACACAAATTAAAAGAGATCAACAAATCCCTGAAAGAAAATAAAGAAATCAAAAAAAAAAAAAAAAAAAAAAAAAAAAAAAAAAAAAAAAAAAAAAAAAAAAAAAAAAAAAAAAAAAAAAAAAAAAAAAAAAAAAAAAAAAAAAAAAAAACCAACAAAAAACAAGAAAAAGCAATCAAACAGGTGAAGGAAACATTTCAAGATTTAAAAATTGAAATAGAAACAATAAAGAAGACACAAATGAAGGCAATGCTGGAAATAGGACATCTTAAGAAATAAAAAGAAACTACATATGAAAGCATAACTTATAGATGAAAAAGAGAATCTCTAGTGTGGAAAATTCAATAGTGGAAATAGATTCTTCAGTCTAAGAAAACACTAAAAGCAAAAATCTCATAACACAAAGCATTAAGGAAATGTGAGAAAACATTAAAAAATGGAATTGAAGAAGGAGAAGAATACTAGCTCACAGGCACAGAAAATATATTAAATAGAATTGTAGAAGAAAACTTTCCCAACCTAAAGAAGAAAGTGCACATAAAGATACAAGAAGCTTATAGAACACTAAATAGACTAGGTCTCCCCAAAAAGTCTGCTTGCCATATAAGAATAAAGCCAATAAATCTATAGAATAAAGAAAGAATACTAAAAGCTGAAAAGAAAAAAAGGCCAAGTTATCTATAATGCAGACACATCAGAATAACACAGACTACTCAAAAGAAACAATGAAAGCCAGGAGGTCCTGGTCAGATGTTATAAAGACACTAAGAGATCAGGGTTGCCAGCCCAGATTTCCATACCCAGCAAAACTTTCAAACATCATAGATGGAGTAAACAATATAATTCACCCACAAACACAAACAGACTTAAACAATACTTATTCATAAATCCAGCCCTATATAAAGCACTAGAGTGAAAATGCCAAAACCACAAGCAATAAATAATACCACAGAAGAAAGCCCCCCAAAAAAGGAACACACACACACAAAACACAGAAGAAAGTAACAATCACTGGCCATGAACATCTCTTAATAGCAATGCACTCAATTCACCTACAAAAAGACACAAGCTAACACAGTGGATTCAAAACCAGAATCCATCCTTGTGCTGCATAAAAGAGACACACCGCAAATTCAACACTCCTACATGATAAAAGTCCTGGAGAAGTCAGGGATACTGAGAAGAAATTAAATATGATTAAAGCAATATAAAGCAAGCCAACAGCCAACATTGAACTAAATGGAGAGAAACTCAATGCAATCTCACTGATATATGGAATAAGACAAGGCTGCCCTCTGTTACCATATCTATTCAATTCAGTTCTCAAAGTGTTAGCAAAAGCAATAAGAGAACAAAAGAAGATTAAAAGAAAAATTCTAAAGGAAAAAAATCAAACTACCATTGTCTACAGAAGACATGAAAGTATACTTAGCGACCCCAAAATTCTAACAGCTGACAAACAACTTCAACAATGTAGCAGGGTACAAGATTAACTCAAAAAAAATTAATAGCTTTTCTATTCACAAATGATAAAAGGGGTGAAACAGAAATCAAGAAACACCACCGTTTAAAATAGCTGCAAAAAACATTTAATATCCTGGAGTAACTCTAGCCAAAGGAGTGATTAAACCTGTATAGTGAGAAATTTAAGAAACTGAAGAAAGAAAGTGAAGAAAGAGAGAAGATGCTAGATGATGGAAAAGAATTCCATGATTGTATATTGGTAAAATTAATATTGTGAAAATAGATATGCTACCAAAGCTTGTGTATATAATCATACATTACATTTCAAATTTCTGATGTCATTTTTCACAAATTTGGGACATACAGTACAAGTATTTATATGGAAATTGAAAATGTAAGAGATAGCCAAAGATTCTAATGGAAAAAAATTACTTGTATGGAAATATTCAAAACAAATTATATAATGAAGCTACAATAGTAAAGATGCCTTACTCATCTTTAGAATAAAAACAGTAAGACTAGCAGAATAGAATAGAGAAACTAGAGGGAAATAAAATCACAAAGTTATCCCCAATTATTTTTGTGACAAAGTAGACAAAAGAAAAATATATATATTGGAAAATGCTGGTCAATTTAAAAATGATGCTGAAAAGACTGAATTTCTGCCTACAAAGGAATTTAATTAGATGTATATGATGTCCATTGTATAAAAGTCAACTGAAAATAATCAGAACAAAAATCCTTCATTTAAAAATTGAAACCTCCTGAAGTTCTTTTATTGAGCAGGATTGTTTTGGCAATCCTGGGCTTCCTGTTATTCTATATGAAGTTGAGTATTGTTCTTTCAAGGTCTGTAAAAAATTATGTTGGAATTTTGATGGGTATTGCATTGAATCTGTAGATTGCTTTTGGTAAAATTGCCATTTTTACTATGTTGATCCTACCTATCCAGGAGCATGGAAAGTCTTTCCATTTTCTGATATCTTCTTTAATTTTTTTCTTCAGTGCCCAGCAATTTTTGTCATACAGGTCTGCTACTTTGGTTAGAGATATGCCAAGATATTTAATGTTATTTGCAGCTATTATAAAGGATGATATTTCTTTTATTTCTTTCTCAGCCCTTTTATTTTTAGTGTATAAGAGGGCTACTAACTTTTTTGAGTTAATCTTTTTCCCTGCTACATTGCTGAAGGTGTTTACTAGTGGCAGAAGTTCCCTGGTAGAATTTTGTGGGCCACTTATGTAAACAATCATTATCATCTGCACATAGAGACTGTTTGACTTCTTTCTTTACGATTTGTATCCTCTTAATCTCCTTTTGTTCTCTTATTGTTTAGCTAATCTCCAACTTCAAGAACTATATTGAATAGAGAAGGAGAGAGAGGAGAGCCCCTGACTTCATGCTATACAATAGAGCTATAGTAATAAAAACAGCCTGGTATTGGCAAAAAAAAAAAAAAAAAAAAAAAAGAGAGAGAGACTGTAGATAAATGGAATCAAAACCCTGACATTTACTCACACACCTATGAACACCTGATTTTTATCAAAAAGATGAAAATATCCAATGGAAAAAACATAATAACTTCAAAAATGATGCTGGCATAACAGAATGGTTAAGATAAAAAACACAGAGGGCAGTCTATGCTGGAGAGGATGCAGAACAAGGGGAACACTGTCCCATTCATACAACCACTATGGAATGCAGTGTGGCAGTTCCTCAGAAAACTGAGAATCAATCTCCCCAAGAACCCAGAAATACCACTATTGGGCATATACCCAAAGGACTGACATTCACACTCCAAAGGCATTAGCTCAACCATGTTCATAGCAGCATAATTTGTAATAGCATGAACCTGGAAACGACCTAGATGTCCCTCAATGGAAGAATGGATTAACAAACTTTTGTACATTTACACACTGGAGTACTATTCAGCAATGGAAAAACAACAACAACAACAAATCCGACATCCTGAAATTTGTAGGCACATGGATGGATTTGGAGAATATACTCCTGAGTGAGGTATCACAAGCCCAGAAAGATAAACATGGGATGTACTCACACATTAGTGGACTTTAGACAAAAAGCAAAGAACACTCTAGCTGAAAACCACAACCCATTAAAAGCTTGGGATCTGAAGGATCTTAGAGAGACATCCAGAGATTTCCCCTAGGAAGAGAAAATTGAGAAAATCTTCTTAGCTAATTTACAGCATAAGGGGCCGCAACCAAGTAGGTGTGGAAACGATTCATGAGAGAAGGAGATGATCGAGTGAGAGAGGCAACAAGGAGGGAGAAAAAAAAAAAAGAAAAAAGAAAGAAAGGGAGATCTTAATAGAGGAAGCCAATGTGGGGTTGGAAAAAGACTGGGTGCTTACGATAACCTCTAAGAACTCATAGGATGTCCCTGGCTAGGTCTCCAACCAATAGTGAAGGTGGTGCCTAGACAGAACTTCTCCTATAATCAAAGGAATAACCACCTCAAGTGCCATGACAGCACTGATATTCAACAGTGAATAGAGATAGAGGCAGAGATACGTGGCTGATCACTGGGCTGAGTTCCTGGTTAAGCCAAGAGTAGTGGAGGAAAGTCTATATGAGTAAGAGGATAGGGCTTTTGAGAAAAATTCCAGCAGTGATGACTGGCTGGAGCTTTAGGGAGCTCACTGAATTAAGAACAGCTACTGTAGAACTTTGAAGAAAAAGGAATTAGGCCCTCCAAAGATAGGCAAGTGTTCACTGACATGGGCAGTACGTGGAGCCTCGAGGGGAGGATCAGACTGTGTTTCTATGCATGGACTGGCACTTCCGAACCCATTCCCTCCAGAAGAACACTTAACCCAGTCTTGACATTACGATGAGGAAATCTAACCTGCCTGGAGTGGATACCGAACTGCTCCAACTTGGGACCTCTTGCCATTTTGCAGGAGGGAATATGGGGGTGGGAAGGAGGGATGCTAAAGGCTGACCAGGAGGGATTGTGAAGGGGAAGGGAGGGAGAAGATGGGGATACATTTTGAGGGGGATCTTTATTTTATAAATAAATAAAAAATATATTGATGAATAGGAAAAATTGGAACCTCTGTGTTCTGAAGGGAAAGTTAAATGGAGACATCCTATATAAGACAGGTTATTTCAACATCTTCCTCCCATCTCTCTTTCTGAATCATAGCTGGCTATGAGACCTCCAGGAGGTAGATTGAATGTAAGAGCTTAAGGTGATAGAAGACAACAAAGAAAACAAGGCTTTCTAAATCAATGTAGACAAAAGTCATATAAACTCAAAAGAATTTGAGGTAGCATACAGGGTTCTCAACAGGTCAATACCAGGTACATATTAGGGCTTCCAATTTAGTGTTTTTATAGTATTCCTGAATGTGTAAATTGGTGTCTGTTTCTTGTGTCATCTGTTGGTCTCTTATTCTTCTGTTGATTTGTTGTGACAACTTCAATATGACTGCATCTTTACCTTACTTTTTTTAATATTTCCTCTTAGAACTTTGTTATTTGTGATGACAGGAGGAATGGGAGTAGATCTTGGTGGGAGAGCAGGTAGAAAGGAACTGGGGGAAGTGTAGTTGGAGAAGCTGATACTAAGATGTTATGTGAGTGACAAAAGAATCTATTTCAATTCAAGGGGAAAAAAAATCACAGAAACTTCTAAAAGAAAAGACCTAGAATTCCCTTAAGTACTTTTGAAATTAAAAATCAAAAACATATCAACTAACCCTAAATATCAACAGATGAGGCTACTTGAAAATTAAGGGAGGGGATGGGGAGCTGTGGAGAAGAAAGAATGACCTGGTGTGGCAGGAGGGGGAAGGGACCTTGAATAAGGATATACAAGGATAGAAAGTGTGACTTCTTTGAATAAATAAATAAATAAGTAAGTAAATAAATAAATAGCTGTGCATTAGTGTTTAGAATGCATATTTTGTTGAATGATAACTTTATCTACACATTTTAAAAGTGAGTGAAAATTAAAGTATACGGAAATTAATATTTTGGAGTGAAAATTTTTAAAAAAAAGAAAATTAAAAGTTTTTGTCAACAAAGGAAACAATGAGCAGGGAGAACCGAGAATCAACAGAATGGAGCAAAATTTTTAACAGCTGCATTTCACACAAGGTGCTGATGTCCAGAATCTATAAATACTCATAGAATTTAAACACCAACAAAATGAAACTGCCAATGAATAAGTGAGCAGATGAACTTAGGAGACAGTTGAAACCAACCAAATAAAAAACAAAAAACTACAAGTGTCCAATAATTATTTTTAAAAGCGGGTAAAATCTTTGCCATGTGGATAATTCACATTAAAATTAGAATGAGATACAATTTTACCTGTCTGCAGTTCTATCATCAACACAAATGACAGCAATGTTGATAAGGATGTAGAGAGAAAAAATACTTATATGCTAATTAAGGTGAATCAAATTAATACAATTATTGTGCAAATTAGTTTGAACAATTCTCCAAAAATTAAACAAAGAATTACCACATAACATAGCTATTTGAATCCTGGGTATATTGAAACCCTCATTTTTAAAGTTGCTTTATTTACTACACAACATAATCTGAATCAATATATTTGTTCACCAGCTGATTATTGAATGAGAAAAGTTTGGAACATAAAAATTAATTGACATTTTCTGTAACTGTGTTTTAGTTCTTCTGTCATGTTAATTGCATGCAGTTTTTAAAATCACAAATTTCCTCAGCATTTTTACTTTGAGCTAGTATAATTGTACTTTCAAACAACTTTTAAAATAATAATAACAAAATATAATTTTACTTACAGTTTGATTTCTATGAATTTAATATTTACACTCTCTTAAATTAAAAGCATTAAATAAATATTGTTTGGTGGAAGAAAGTTTAAGCCAGCCTGGAATCTAGATAATTGTGAGACAGGAGATGGAAGATGACAAGCTTAAATTCTGTATGCAGTAAAGAAGGGGGAAGGAAGGAAAGGCCAAAAAAACTATTCTAATTTATAAGCACATTGTATTCTATTAGTTGCAAGATATTTTGGAGAAAATATTAGAGAGTGAAATGACTAATTTTTATAGTAGTGCCAACAAGGCTCCTGGCAGGATGCACCGTGTACAGAGGCACGTCCCTAAATGTGACAATATAAACCCATGCACATCCCTTTTCTTAAAAAGAGATGCCATGTTATGGTCTCTCTTTCCTCCTGTCCTGCTTCTCTGCTCCTGTATCTGCCTGGGAACTCTCTTAAATAAACCCTCGTGTGGCATTGGTAGTGTGAGTATGTGTGTCTTGTGCCATGTGCAAAACCAACAAGTGTTTTGTATGATTCTGCTATGCTAAATATGTGACAAGGAATTAGTGGGTATATAAAACTATAAAAATATATTAGCTATAGTGGAAACTCTGGGCTTAACTTAATGAATATTATCAATTGGTTTCTCACTTGAAATGCTGTTACACATATAAAAAATAGAAAAAAATGACAGGAGGAAGAGAATATAGAATGTGTATTTCATTTATTCTCTGTGCTTTATACATAAATAACTACAAAATAAAAGTATACACTGAGCAAAGTTCATTGTCATAGTGTACCTTTCAATGAGAAATGTATTTAAAGTTACTAATTTATTTCATATTATAACTTTAGGATAGAAGTGTTAATAATCCTTAGGCTTACTATTTTCTAATAAATAAGGAAATCAATTAAATATAGTTTTATTACTCAGAGGATATAGTATTGCAATAACTGAGAATTATTATTCTTTGTGAATATATTAACATATTTATAACAGTAATATTTTGAGGATTTTTGTTTCAAATTAAAATAGAATTGACAGAATAAAATATAAACTTGCCCACTGTGAATATTACAATAATCATTATGGACCTAGTTTATAATTAAGCTCTTCATTCTGTCATTCACAGCAGTGTTCAATCAAAAGAAATCAAACTAAACATTCTTAAGAAAAATTGGATTATTTACCACGTTTCAGTTTGTGCTAAAGACTGAATATTGATGACCATTGTGAGGTCATTTTTACATATGAAAAGCTTGGCATGATCATAATGGTTTTAAAAAATCAACAAGCAAAGATTTATCATATCAGGAAGAATAATTTGTTGCAAAGTCAATTATATATAAAAGCTCCAGAAATCAGAGAGTTGTATCAATGTATTAGTCACAGTTCTCTAAAAGAACAAAACTGAATACACACACACACACACACACACACAAGATTTATTGGGTTGATCTACAGTATTAAGTCAAGGTAATCCAAAAATAGCTTTCTCATATTGGAGAGGCTGAGAATCTTGTCGTAATTGAGTCCATGATGCTGGATGCCTTAACAGTCCCAATTGTGCACTGAAGACCAAGAGGATTCTGGAAGAGCTAGTGTTCTCAGCCTACATTTTAATTCCAAAGAAGTTGGTTCTAACATTGATGAAGGTATAGCCCAGCAACAGGATAGATAAACACCATCAAGAATGAAGGCCAGCAAGCAAAGATGGCCTTCCCCCATCTTCTTTTCTCTGAGCTGCCTGTAGATGTGCTAAATTTATGGTGGGTATTTCTGCTTCCAATTATCTGATCAAGAATTGCTCATAGCAGTGCCTAGCAGCTTTTGATTTAGTTGATTCCAGGTGTAGTCATGTTTGTAACCAAGATTAGCCATCACAATCATCATCATCATATATATATGTATATATTTCTTTAATACCTTCTTTAATGATAGCTATTATAACATTATTATACTTAAAGATATTTGTCTAACATTTAATCTAAAATAGTTGATTTCTGTCAACAAAAAATATGTTTTGAAGTATTCCCACCATCATTTAAGAATGTGATAGGACTTGGGAATAGCACCATTACAGATAAAAATGCAACGATGTCACATTGAGGTAGAATGAAAGCCTTATTTCAATACATGTGATTTGTGTTCCTATGTCAACAGATACATACTTACAGATGCAATAGTATGTGATTACAGAAGCTCAGTATATTGTAATCCAGACAAAACCCTAGAAATAACAAGGGATGTCAAGCACCACCAACAGTGTAGAAAAATAAAGAAAATATAGATTTCAGAAATACCTACCATTGTTTTAGACTTTTTGCCATTATAAATGTAAGAAATATACTTCCATTACTTAAAGAAAAACAATTAATGGTTATTGTTTATAGAAGTCCTAGAAAATAAATAGACATTTGTTTCCTAGGAAATGGCTTAACAGGAGGTTAAAGGACTTTTATGAATAGGAAGAGACATTGGATTAACCAGATGAAACTCTAGGCAGAATGTAAACTGTCTACCACTGATAATGATAAATTAATTTTTGTTGGATTATTTTGGTTTTACAATGGATCTAAGGTGTATATGTTCAATAGAAACTACAGTTCAAATTTAAAGTTTAATCTTTTCTTGTGCGAATGATATGGGAAGAGTGCTCTTCTGATATGCTGAGTACTGATATGAAAACTACAAGTCCCCATCAGCTAACATTTATTATTGGTACCAAACTTATTGTAAGTAACAAATTTCTACACTTGTAAACAATGAAATTAAATATTTTCTGAGATACAATCAAGTAAAATTTGGAAAGACATAACTTGATATCTTGTTTCTTATGTGGCATTAAGGAAAGAGAAAAATATTAAGGAAATTATGTTCAATAATAAAGGTATAAATATTGAGGATTTTGAAACTACTTACTATACTTAAATTTTATGTTCCTGTAACAGACCACAGCTATGTCTGAATATCCATTTACCAAGGAGATTAAATGTGTGAATAATGAAATCAATCAACCATTTTAGTACAGCCAGGAAGAAATGTCTTGTTAAGCCACGCATGGAAGATTTACAAGGTTTACTTGACAGTTTGGGAATATGATGTTTTTTGGGAATAGTGCCATTGCAAATGAAGATACAGTAAGGTCATATTGAGGTAGGGTGGAAGCAAGCCTTGCTTCAGTTCAAATGATTCATATTCTTATACACAGGGAAAAAGACACTGGGACACTATCTTATAATCCTAGACACTTGGTTTTCAGAAATTCAGATAAAAGCTAGCTTTTTCCCAGCCAACACTGTAAAGACAAAGATGTGATAAAGTTTAGGGAAAAAATTGACATTTGACTATGGAATATCAACAATTCCGAGAACTCAGAACTGAATCTCAGACTGTAGGATGAGATGGCAAAGTTGTCACCTTAAGGTCAAATATGTTTCATCTTAGAGGTGCACAGGGAGAACACCAAGTCTTTATGCAATGATACCTAATAACAGTTGCATTATTATAAATCAAAAACAATTAGCATTCATTAATTTTTTTCTATTAAATTACTGTTGTCTAGAATAAGAGTTTTGTTGTTGATGTTAGCCTTGTCATTGTAGCTTGTAAACCTGTGACATAAATTTCATTTTCATGGTAAATAGATTAAAAAAATTGACTTCTAATAGATCATATCTTGAGTTTGTCATATTTAATACATATGACTTTTAAACAAATATTCCATAAATTCATAATTGGTGATTTGTATGTAAAATTTTGCAGCTTATCTAGAATAATATATGACACTAATTTTGAAGATTCATAAAGAAGATAGTTATAAAATTAGCTAGCCATTTTCCACTAAATATGACCTAATTCAGAAATAGGATCATCACAGAAGCAGCAAAATTGAGGAGATACTGATATACTGTGGGAACTTTGTTTACTTGGAGCATTGCAAAAGAGTAATGTATAACTATTTCAGAGACAAAAAATCAAGTGAGATAGCTTCAAGCCAGAAAAAGTGAAGACCTGATGATGGCTTATCTGGGAAATGGGATAGAGGAAGAAAGAGATGCTTCGAGACTCCGGCAAACTTTAAAAAAAACTTAGCTGAAATGTTAATTTTGGATACCCAGTTCTTAAAATGGGAAAACTTTTGGTTTGTTTTAGATACTCAGTTTTTGTATTATGCTTGGACCTATGAGGAATTAATTAAATAAAAGGTTGACCTGTGAATCTAGATTTACTTTCAATTATTTTTATAGTTTCTATTTTGAAAAATGACATTTTTTTCTATTTTTAAGTTTTTACCAGAATAATTAACTTTTTACAACACAATATACCTTGGCAATTGACATGTGTTTAATAAGATTCTATTTTGTAGAATATCTGATATAATATAGTGAAAATGATGTATTTCTTTTTCTGTGCAAAGTTTATTGTCTTGATGCCAAACACTGATTGTAGGCCATAGGGAGTTTCTGCCAAGTCTAGTCACTCTGGAACGCAGGTTGCTGAGGAGCGGGGCTTTCATGGCCACAGAATCATAAAGAAATAGTATCACAAAGAATTATCTGGCTCTAAAAATCTTTATTCTGGTATAATCAGGATATTGGGAGTTAGAAGTGAAGGAATAATTAGTTGGAGGCTTTGGTACACAAGAGGATATATGAGAAAAAGCTGAAATCTGGAGTAGTGTTAAAGAGGCAAGAAATAATTTGCAAATCCTGCAAAGAGAATATCATAAGGGAAACCACACACGCACACACGTGCACACACACACACTGTGACATGTATGAGGACACTCAAAAGTATAGATTAGCAGCATGAGGAAAGAGACATGAATAATGAGTTAACATTCCTTGACCAATTATTTGCTTTGTTTTCCCTTTTGCTCCATCCTTGCTCTCTTTTCTGTTCCATCCCCCTTCATTAATTTTTTTACTCTTCTATGCTTTCCGTTCTTCCTCCTCTTATTTATTTTTGACTTTAACTATTTGACATTTTTCATTTTTGAGAATTCTATAGATATTACAATGAAATATGTGCATATGTAAAATCTACCCCTAATTTTTCCTCATATTATTTTGCCAACATATTATCCTTTCACTTCCATTGTCAGGGTGTCTCTCAGGCTAAACATAACCTGACACTGGAGGATAACTGAGCCAATGGATGTTTTTCTTACAAAGTTACTAAAAGAAGCCCAAGTAATAATGGTATAATAGAATATAGATTAGACTTGCAGTAGAACATATATGGTACTCCACATATTTTAATAGTGGAAAATAAGAACTATTTCTAAGAAAATCTGGCAGATCAACATTTCTTATAATTTAATTTGCTTCTTTAGTTCACATTTCCACAATTATCTTCATTTATTACAGCAAAGCAAAATGTTCTATTGTACAAACAAGTTTACTGTCTACTCACTCATTACGCTGGATGTGATTTTAGAAACCGAGAGTTCCTAGTTTAAGCACAAAATTACAATAACCAGCAATTAAAAAAAATCATTTTACTCTATTTATATTGCTGAGTTAAAAGAAGCTTACATATATTTATGTTGGTGTGCTACAAGTTAGAGAATGATATTCTTATTTTAATTAATATATATAAATTAGATGTATATGTTTTCCTATTTTAATTTACATAACTAAGCTGCATAGATTTATTTTATGCACACATATCTTATAGCATCATACTTTCACAAATTAATGATTTAGTGTGATCTTGATATGCTGTAAGACATAATACATAGAGAGGTCAGAATGTGATTTCTGCCACCTGAACCTCAGCCATGAAAGGCCCCTCTGCTTCTGTGTAGAGCACAGCCAACTCAGAACAGGGTTGGCATAATAGCAGTGGGGGAACAGCTGAGTCCCTTGGTCATGGGCACATACCTCAGAGGTAAGAGACTCAACTTCTTTGGCAGGGAACATAGTCTGCACCAACCACAACTGGCACAATAGCAGCAAGGAAGCAGAGGAGTTCCTAGAAGCACAGCAGAGAGGTCAGAGGTCATAAAGTTACTTCCACCACCTGATCATACTTTGAAAATCTATACTCCACAAAAATGGCGAACCGAGAAGAAATGGACAGCTTTCTGGAGAGGTACCATTTACCAAAATTAAATCAAGATAAAATTAAAGACCTAAAAAATCCTATAACACCAAAGGAAATTGAAGCTGTCATTAAAAGTCTCCCCCCCTCAAAAAAAAAAGCCCAGGTCCAGATTGTTTCAGTGCAGAGTTCTACCAGACATTCAAAGAAGAGATAATACCAATACTCCTTAAAGTGTTCAACATCTTTAGCCATCAGAGAAATGTAAGTCAAAACAACTTTGAGATGTCACCTTATACCTGTCAGAATGGCTAAGATTAAAAATACAGATAACAGCCTATGCTGTAGAGGATGTGAAGCAAGGAGAACACTCCTCTATTGTTGGTAGGAGTGTAAACTTGTTTAACTATTAACCATTAGTGTGGAATGCAGTATGGTGGTTTTCTAACTGAGAATCAATCTCCCCAAGGATCCAGCAATAGCACTCTTAGGCATATACCATAAAGATGCACATTCACACCCCATAGCACTAGCTCAACTATATTCATAGCAGCATTAACCATAATAGCAAGAACCTGGAAACAACCAAGATGCCCCTCAACTGAAGAATGAATTGATAAGCTGTGGTACATCTACACAATGGAGTACTACTCAGCAGTAAGAAAAAATGATACTCTAAAATTTGCAGGCAAATGGATGGATATGGAGAATATCCTCCTCAATGAGGTATCACAATTCCAGAAAGAGAAGCAGGGGATATACTCATTCATTAGTGGACTTTAAAATATATATATATGAAGAGATGTCATTTTACACAAGAACTCAAGGCTAGAACATAATTAAATGACATAATGCCTCACTTCTGCATTGATGGCCTCTGGCAGGAAAGTCTTGTTTTCATTAAGGGTCTGGCCACAGATAGTTTGATTGTGCTCCAGTTTTATGAACAGTATGAATGGGCAGTTTTGTGAATGAGATCATATGAGTGGGCATGATTTTGAGATGTCTGATGTCTGAGATTGATGGAGTGCATGGTATGGAAAGACCAAATAAGAAATATACGTAAAAAATTTAAAAAAAAAACTATGATTAATATCAGAGTTTTATGGGCTTTGTAAATTTACAGGCTTTTTTTTAATTTTTATGAAATTATATGAAATATATTTGTCCTAGATTTTAAGTTATAGTGGAATTCTGTCATAAGTCCATATTTTCTTGTGTTTATTTCTGTTATTGCTTTTTTTATTTTTAATATAGAGTATTTTAAGTATTTCAAGTTTACAAAGTATGAATTTCTTAAACTCATTCATTGCATTTAGATTATATTTTGCTATCCAAAAACTCATTAGTTTTTCAGAATCTTTAATTTTTCAAAAAAAAATTTATAATGTAGGTCCTTATAATTTTCTGGAATTTCATTCCTATCTGTTATAATATTTGCCTTTCAATTTCTAAATTATTATTCAAAAAATTTACAACTTTTTATTCATAAGAATAAAATGTTATTTATATTTTCTGAGTAACATATAATTTTCAAAATATCACAGCAGGTGTGTCCAAATAATGTAGATACTCTTTTCTGATTCATAAAGTGGCATCTGGAGAAATGGCTAAACATGTAAAACTGTTGGGCTCCAATCTGAGGAAGAGAATTCACTATCTAAAACTCTTACAGTGGAAGTAGAAAAAAGAGACTCCTGTAAAATGTCTCTGTATCTTTGTATTCCTGGACTGGTATGTGGTACATATGAACACATACACACATATACACATGCACACACAAATGAATATTTGGAAATTTAAAAAAATTAGTTTTACAAAGAATCTGAACAGTTGCCTAATTATTTTAAATTTAAAGATTATAGCAAGGAAGTACAGAATGTTGGTTCTAAAATGTTGCCAATTCCCCATAACTGTGTAGAATTCTATAAGGTTGTGTTTCTCCTACCATATAAAAAAAAGCTATTTGGGTCAAATGGATAAATACAGAAGGCTTCATGAAATCAGATCTCATACCAGTAATAAATAAATTGTTTGGAAATAATTTCAAGTACTAATATAATCTTGGAAAGGTCTATCTTCCTTGGTTATTGGGTTATTAAGTGATGTTTTTAAATACATTTTTGTGAAGTCTATTTTTAAGACTCTTAGTTGAATGAAGTCTGTGGGTTTTTCTTAATTAGATCCCAAAGCTAACACCATCATATTTTAGACCCCAACATAAATAAATAAATAAACTCACCAGAACAGAATAATTAGGTTAACCTTTCTTTGCTCAAAAGTTCACTTGTAAAAGTCATTGTTCCAAATAACATTGATGATCCCTCTTGATGTTTAATAATTAAATCTATTTTTATCCCCCTAATCTTCTACTTTGGACTAATGTAATTATTTTAATACTTAAAGAAAAATTTTGGTGTGTAATTATTTAATCCAAAACACAGATTTTTAGTCACCTTACTGAACATTAGCAGGATGAGAATTTGTATAATTTAGTAGTTTGTTTACAAATATTTTAGATGACTAAAAGGCATAGTATGCTTAACCCCTACATCTACTTGTAACCAAGATCCTGTTATTTCAGGGCATTCTAGAACTATGACAACAGGAGTATATCTTTCTTATTTTCCAATTCCAAATATAGCCAGCTTGTTGTATAGTTAAGTATCATAGAAACTGAAAAGCATCTGACTGCAGTGACACCATTTGTAGTATGTTTCCTCTTCAGATGCCTTGAATAAAGCAGTCAGCAGAAATCAAGTGTAAAATGAGAAAAGCTGATCTCAGCAAGATGTTAACAGCCAGAGGTTTGAATATTTAAGTCAAAAAATATTTCAACATGTGTAATGGATTTGAACATGCAATAGGTCAGCTGAAGTAAGGCCAAATAAGTAGATATTTTTTTGAAGACAAGGAATGGTTTCTCCAATTGTTACTCTAGGTGCTTGATGCTCAGTCTAAATTCCAAGGGTAGTTCAATTATGTTTTGCACTGTTTAAAACACCCAACTCTAAAGATATTAAAAAAGACATGAAAACATTAAAAAAACCAAAAACTAGTATAGTTTTCAAAAGTAGATGTTTTAAAAAATTAAAAAATTAACATCTTCAGCAAAATGATGAATATTTTCTTAATAATAATAATAAAATATCAGTTAGAGGTGAAAAAAGACCTAAGAGGCTGCTTAAAAGTCAAAAAACATTATCACTCATGCACTTGAGAATACTGTTAAATATTGATAAAAAATTAAAGTTTTATGTAAACACTTCCCATGGATAAGAAGAATCTCTTCATAACTGTGTGATATTTTGAAGGAATCCTGACTCTTTACAATTATGACTTAAGCAATATTTACTCCAAAGTAAAGATCAATACAGAAGTATCCCAGGAAAATGAAGTAAAGAGGAAAGCAATCAGAGAAATATACTTAAAAGATGTTATTAAAAAGAGAGAGGAGAGGAAAAACTAAATTAATTTGTCATAGTTCAGAAAATGTTTTAGAAAGGAAACATTTTAAAATATATATTATTTATTTATATTAGATTGAGGAGATATGTAAGGGTATAACAATTATATAAAGGAACAAAATCAAACTAGACACAAATGAATGAAAGTTACAAGGCAAAAACTAGCCACATTTGCAAAATAAAAATTAAAACAAAGAAAAAAGCAAACACACTTAATATATAGAGGATAAAATATTTTTATCATCTTTTTATTATGAATAAAGTCATATTTTTTATTCATGCATATCCTTGTTCAAGCTCCCTTCTCTCTTTCTCCCCTTCCAGTCACTCATTCTTCTCCACATCACTTTATTTCCTCGCCAATGGAATAAATTTAATCAGATCCACAGGTATACATAATGTAGTATCTAAAATTATATGTTTTCCTTTAGTTGTTATAGGTAACATGTTAAAATAAAAAAATGAATTTAATGAAAGTTATAAGTAAAAAGGATATAAATCAAAAGAAAAAAATTATCATTCATCATAGTAAATAAAGTGAAGTTTTGGGTAGGGCAGAACAAACAGGACAAGTCACAACAATGTATGAAGAATAAAGTAAAAATGTATCACAGCGTGGTCCTTTCAAATTAATCTGGGATTTGAGAGGCTAAGGCAGGGAAATTGTTAGAAGATTGTAACTGGTTTTCGCTATTTATTGAAAGTGAAACCTGCACATAAGAGTCTGTTGGTCAGCAGGGGCTGAAGACTGTCTTCAAGGATTTATTTTATCAAATTCTGAAAACAGCATTTCTGATGGTGATGCTGAAAGACAAGTTAGAGTAAAAAGCAAGCTGTTCCAGAAATATTTGTAAAGAGACAAAAACATGGCAACAAGTTTTGCACTTCAGTGTCTTCCAAGTAGAGGCATTGGCAGAGGTTACCAGGTTTCAGGTTGGAAAAGTCTTTTATCTGTGTTCCATTGTTGGAAGGAAAACATCTTACTGAAATTAGGGAATATTTGGATGGACTAAGAAGGTGGAACAGAATAAAAAAGAAAAAAGTATTCCTTCAAATGTGGAGCAACAGAATCTTACAGATGAACATATTTCAATAAGAAAACAGTAAAATCTGAGCCATTTCAAACTCATACTGTTGTAGTTATTTTAATCTGTTTTATATGACCTTTGTTTTCTTATTTTCTTTTTAAGCTGTTCTATATTGTTAAAAGAATGATGTGAAAGATGAACAGTTTTTTCTATTTGTAGTTAATTTTTAGTTTTAAGGAACTATATATGTGTGATTTATATATTCTTTTCTTGATGAGTAGTGATAAAGTCCTGCAGCTGTCACTTTTCTGTGAGATGTGTGACCAAAAGGAATGTTTAGCTTTTTGTCTTCCTAATTCAGTAATTTTTTTTTCATTTTAAAAGTTTTTTTTTTCTCATGACCTCCACTGCTTCCCCTCCTTCTCGTCCTCTCTGCTTTTTTTAGCCCCCTACCTACATGTTATTCCACCCCTATCCATTCTCCCAGGAAAGGCAAGGAATTCCAGGGTGAGTCATTTGGGTCTGGTAGATCCAATTGAGGTAGGTTCGAGTTCCTTTCTCCAGCATTAAGGCAGAGTAAGGTGAGTAAGTTAATGGGCACCAAGATTTCAGTTCATGCACCAGGAATAAACTCTGTAAACAGTGCCACAAACTGCTCAGTCCATTTGACTGTCATCTACATCCTGAGGATTTACTTTCTTTCCCTGAAGGTTCCTCAGTGATTTGTTTCTGAATCAGTAAGCTCCCAAAAGCTCAGGTCAGCTATCTCTTTGGGTCTCCTCCTCATGACCCTGATCTCTTTGTTCATATAATTTTTTTTCTCTATCTCTCTTCAGATGTATCAGGAACTTAACCTGGTGCTATGCTTCTGCCTTCCTTAATTGCTGGATAAAGTTTTTATAATGACAGTTAGGGTTGTCATTCATTTGATTATAGTGGAAGTCCTATATAGGCACCCTCTTCACTACTACTTGTAGTCCTAGCTGGTGACATGTTGGGTTCTTGGGTACTTTTATATCACCAGCTTCCTCTCTAACCCCACAATCACTTCCTCTATCAAGATATCTATTTTTTGTTCTTCCTCTCTGTCACTCCTCCCACTCAACCATCACATTCTCTCATGATCTATTCCCACCTCCCCTTGCTCGATTTCCCATTTGACCCCAATTTACACAAGAGACCTTCCATATTTTTCCCCCTAGGGAATCCATGAATGTCTTTTTTTATGTTCCTCCTGTTACCTAGATGCTTGAGGTTTATGTATTGTAACCTGGCTATCTTTTTGTTTTATATGTAAAATCCACTAATGAGTGAGTACACACTGTTGTTGTAACTAGTTTCTGACCCAGACATTCTGGTCTACCCTAGAGATGTGTACCCACTCTCATCCCCATTACCACTTAGGCCCAAATAATCAAACAGACTCTTGTATTACTTTTACACTGATTGGTCTAGTGCCCAGGCATATTACTTGCTAGCTCTTGCTCTTAAATTAACTCATCTTGTTCAGCCATATGGCTCATTGCCTTTTCTCAGAGTAACATTTAAGCTTCTTTCCTCTACATCTGCTGCCATCTCTTCATTGTGTCTTTGTAGCATCCCTCTCTGTTCAAAGATGTTCCCAGAGTTTTTAGTCTGGTAGCTGCACCCATACTTCCTGTCTGCCTTTGGCCAATCAGCATTTTTATTAAATCAGTAGGCTGGACAATTATTTACAATGGAACAGAGTACAATTCCCCTACATACCATGTCTATTGTTCTGGGTCTGTATTACCTCACTCAGGATAATACTCTCCAGATCCATCTATTTGCTTACAAATTTCAGAATATTATTAAATTTACTTCTGAGTAGCATTCCATTACATAAATGTATCACTTTTTTAAAATATCTATTACTCAGTTGAAGAGCATCTAGGCTGTTTCCAGGTTCTGGCTATTACAAATCATGAACATATGAAATTTGAAAAAAGGAAGGAATAATCTGAAATCACTTTTTTTTTTAACAAACCAGAAAGATAAGTAGGGGATGTACTCACACATTATTGGACTTTAAACAAAAAGTAAATCATGTCCAAGATGCAAACCACAATCACTGGACAGCTTGGAATCTTAAACACCTTGGACTGGCGCCTTGGAGCCCATTTCCTCCAGAGAAACACCTGACCAAGTCTTGATGATGTTGAGGCAAGGAAAACTGATCTGCTTGGTGCTAAACTAAGCCACCTTGGGACCTTGGGACCTCCTGCTCTTGCTGGGGAGGAGATAAAGTGATGGAAAGGAGAAAGAGAGACTGGGAGGGGCGGGAGGGGAAAGGGAGTTTGAAAAAGGGGATACATGGATACAAAAAGGAGACTTTATTCAAAAATAAATAATCAAAAAAAAAAAGAAAAGAAAAACTTCTCGAGGTTTAAAAAAAAATAGTACTCACTTTAAAGGAACATTAGAGCAGTGAAAATATTTCTGCTTCCCATCTTTATTGTAGATACACACTCATCCACATACACACACACACACACACACACACACACACTCAATACACCACTACACTTATATACTCTCCACCTATAAGAAAAATTTGGATGATAAATTAAGATTTCTTTGATGTTATTACATTTATTGTTATATTTTCATAGAAGAGAGAAATTAAAAAGCTAAAATAAGCATATATAAAGCTTCAGAGATCAAAATTGTTTAGGGGAATGTCCTTATAATTAATTTGTTAATTATTCATATAATATGCAAATGAGACTCTTACTAAAAAGACAAATACAAAAATAACAGAAAATGGAGAGTCAATTTATGGATTTCTTTGGTGACACTATAGAGCTGAACTGGTATTTTCTGACTCATCAAAAAATATAATCATGGGCTTTTATGAAATTAATTGCATTAGTTTTCTCATAATAATAATTGAGGACTAGGTAAGACAGAATTCTATCTTAAGAAAAAAACACTTGTGTTAGAGAAGATGAAACAAATTTACATTGTGAAGTATGAGTGTATCTACCTGTTATTATAGCATCTTTGAGACTCTGGCAGGCGAAATACAAGTTAAGGATCCGTGGACTAAAGATTAAGAACTCTTCTTAAACAAATAAGTGTAACTTTACATTTCAAAAGATAAAATATTTTTGAAAAAATATGAAATATGTTTTTGGTATAATTGTAAAGTTTGTGAAGATGCGTTGCTCTTATTGGTATAATATAAAAATGAATGGCCAATAGGGGGCATAGACAGGATTTACAGAGAGGGAAAAGAAAAGAATGGGGAACATAGGCATGCAGGAGCTGCCAGGAACTACCAAAAAACACAGAAAAATAGGAGTTGCAGGAGGAGAGGTAAGAGCCATTAGCCATGTGGCATCATGTAGACTTAGAATATGTGTTAATTTAAATTATAAGAGCTAGTTAAAAACAAGCCTAAGCTAAGATCCAGTTTTCACATTAATAAGAAGTCTCTGTCATTATTTGGAAGCTATTGGTACAGAGAAATAATCATTACAGTGTTGAATGATGAAAAATGTCTTTGATAATAAAAATGCCCTGGTTAAGTGTGCTTCGTTTATTACTATGACCTAAACCACAGAAGATGGCATATGCTGAAGGGGACATAAGGCAAGGGGAATGCTGCTCCATTGCTGGTGGTAGTGTAAAAGTGTACAGCAACTTTGGAAAACAGAATGATGGTTCCTCAAAAACATGGGAATCAATCTCCCCAGTAATCCATCAATGCCATTATTGGGCATATAACCAAAAGATGCACATTCTTATCCCAAGGGCATTAAAGGAACTACGCTCATAGCTGAATTATTTATAATAGACAGACCCTGAAAACA
Source organism: Sigmodon hispidus (assembly GCA_004025045.1). Classification (NCBI taxonomy): domain Eukaryota; kingdom Metazoa; phylum Chordata; class Mammalia; order Rodentia; family Cricetidae; genus Sigmodon; species Sigmodon hispidus. The sequence continues at coordinate 30,335 of PVIH01004106.1, forward strand.
ATATAGATGCCACTCAACTGAATAATGGATTAAAAAAATGGTACATTTATACAATGGAGTACTACTCAGTATAGTAAAATAAATAAATAAATAAATAAATAAATAAATAAATAAATAAATAAATGACATCCTGAAATTTGCTGAAAAATGGATGGATTTGGAGAATGTCATCCTGAGTGAGGTCATACAGGCCCCCCAAAATTGACATGGTATGTACTCACTCATAAGTGGATTTTAGAAATAAAGCAAAGGATATGCAGGCTACAAACCACAACCCACAAAGAGGTAGATAAAAGGAGAAACTTAAAAATACACCCGGAAATTCCCTTGGAAGGGGAAATAAAGATTTCCTGAGTAATTTGGGATCATAATGGAGAGTGGGCAAGGGGAGGAAGAAAAAAAACATGAGAGAAGGAGACGGTTGAGAGTGAGGAGCAACAGAGAGGGAAAAGAAAGAAACAGATATCTAAATAGAAAGAGCAACTATGGGGTTAGAATTAAAAAAAAGTGCTAAGGAAACCTCCAAGAACAAAGTGTCCTAGGCTAATACTCCAAGAAATAGTTTAGAGAGTTCCCAAACAGACTTTCCCCTATAATCTAAAGCAAATGACTGACCATTCTAATTGTCATCATAAAACCTTCATCCAGCAATGAATAGAGATAGAAGCAAAGATTCATAGCTAAGCACCAGGTTGAGCTTCTGGTCTAGCTGAAAAGAGAGAGAGAGAGAGAGAGAGAGAGAGAGAGAGAGAGAGAGAGAGAGAGGAGAAAAGAGAGTATATAAGCAAAGGGATTAGGATCAAGAGAAGACCCACAGAGAAAGCTAAGCTAAGATATTGGGAGCTCATTGACTCAGAAACAATTGCTGAGGAACCTTCAGGGAAAGGAACTAAACCCTACAAATATAGAACACTGTTTTATGGGGTGGACAGTTTGTGGAGCTTCATGGAAGAGGATCAGACTATGCTCCTGGTGCATGAATAGATAACTCTGAGTCCATTCCCTAGAGTGGAACACTTAACCCAGCCTTAATATTGGGATGAGGAATTCAGATCTATATCAACTGAATATGCCAGACTGGACTGATCCACCTTTTGACTCCTTTCCCTTTTCAGAATGGCTGGTGGGATGGGGTAGGGAGATCGAGGAAGGACTTGGAAGACCAAGAGAAAGGAAGCAAAGGGGAATAGTGGTATATAAGAAAAAAAATAGAAAAATAATAGAACTGATAGAAACAACACTAACTAAAAGAGTGTCTGGCTTATTGGGTAAATAGCAAGCAGGCACATTATCTTTGAGAGTGGAGCAGTGCATAAGAGGAAGGGGTTTTGAATGCAGTGAGGGCTACCATCAAAACATCTGGAGCCTTCGTTTATGAGTGAAATGAGGGTTACTGGAAAGCTCTGTGAGAACAAAAAAAGATAAACCATATTCAGTAAATGTTTTCCATGTCAAATGTCTACATTTAGCTTATTTTTAAATATTTGACTGGGGCAATTTTTCACGCAAATTGTGAACATAAGAATTTTTATTTTTCTTTTGCTTATTCTGATAATTGCCTAATTTTTATAAATGATTAGATGAAGTAGTTAGTGAGCCAGTATAGGATGGTTATGGAGATAAATTATAAAAACTATTCTTCTCAAATGTACATGCAGTATCTCAGTTGGGAAAACAATTGTAAATAGTCTGGACTATCAAGGATATCATGGCAAAAACAAAAGCATCCAGAGTAGTTTACAAACCAGGAAAATGCCCCAACTCTGGGATACTTAGTTGGGCCTTTCATGGGAAGAAAAGGTTACATATTTTGCCCTCATATATAACTGAATAAAACTCTCATTGATATAATTCAGCTAAGTAATTACTTGGGACTCTAAAAGTCCATGCCATAGAAAGGTTTTAAGTGAATGTAAATGTAGGAAAGAACTGCAACATAATTTTTGTGGGAGAATATGACATCAAAATTATAACCATAAACATAGACATATTTAAAAGAGCATATTCATTTATGCATAATTTTTAAACAAATAAATTTGACTTTATCAGTCTGCTCATCACATAATAAACAAGCCACAAAACATACAAAACAAAGAAAAAATTTTAAGAGCTGCAAAAGAAACTTACTTATAAAGGCAGACTCATCAGAATAATACCTGACTATACAATGGAAATGATGAAAGCAAGAAGGGCTTGGACAGAAGTTATACAGACACTAAAAGAGCATGACTGCCAACCTAGAATACTATACCCAGCAAAATTATCAATCACCATAGATAGAGTAAACAAGATATTTCATGACAAAGTCAGACTGAAACAATACCTATCTACCAATCCAGCCTTCCAGAAAGCATTACAGGGAAAACTCCAACCGAAGGATCCCAGATACACCCATGAAACCACAAACAATCATTAATCCCGCAGAAGAAATGCTCAGAGAAAGGAAATACATAGAAGCTACTACCAAAAATAGCAGGAAACATCAATAAGTGGTCACTAATATCCCTTAATATCAATGGACTCAACTCACCTATAAAAAGGCACACACTAACAAAATAGTTACAAAAACAGAAGCCACCCTTCTGCTGCATACAAGAAACACGCCTCAAAAGCAAAGAGAGACACAGGCTCAGAGTAAAGGGTTGGGAAAAGATTTTCCAATCAAATCGCCCTAAGAAACAAGCTGGAGTTGCCATCCTAATATCTAACAAAGTAGACTTTAAGCTAAAAGCAATTAAAAGGGACAAAGATGGAGTACTACTCAGAAGTTAAAAAAAAAAGTTATCCTAAAATTTGCAGGCAAATGGATGGATTTGGAGAATATACTCCTGAGCGAAGTCTCACAAACCCAAAAAGATAAGCAGGAGATGTACTCACTCATTAGTGGACTCTAAACAAAAAAGCAAAATGCAAAGCATGTCCAAGATGTAAAGCACATCCACTGAAATGCTTGAGATCTGATATACCTTGGACTGGCACCTTGGATCCCTCTCCCTCTAGAGGAACACCTGACTCAGTCTTGATGTTCTGATGATGAGGAAACTGGATCTGCCAGGAGTGGATGCTGAACTAAGCCATATTGGTACATTGGGACCTTAGGACCTCCTGCCCTTGCTGGAGAGGAGATGGGGAGATGTGGAGAAGAGAGTGTGACTGGAAGGAATGGGAGGGAAAAGGGTCCTTGAACAAAGATATACATGGACAGAAAATGTGTCTTTATTCATAACAATAAAAAAGATGCAAAAAATTCATAATGCAAAAAAAATTGACTTTATCCTTCCAATTAACACCTCTCAGAAGAGTATATACTGTTTAATAAAATTACTTTTAACTATTTCTAATTTCTGGAGTTTGATTATTATCATAATACAGAAATCAACAAACAAAGATAAAATATAACTACCAAAACATTAAGTTTGTATGAATGATTTGTATTTAGTACTACATAGTTATTAGTATTATATTTAATTTATATAATTTAAAATGTTAAGCATAAAAATGCACTATTTTCTTAATTACTATTATAAGAAGCAGATTGAAGGAAGAGGAGTAAGAGTAATACAACAATTTGTTTGGTTTTCTTGTCTAGAATATATTTCTTTCTCATTGATGTTGTGTTTCATCAAATAAATTGAAGTTTTCCTGAAAATTTCTCCCAGTAAACATAAGCTACATAAACGGAGCTAGAACAGAAATATTTTGAGATATAATATCAAGTACATATTAATGACTAAAAAAATTTTAATATTTTAAACATTAATTTATTTTCAATCAATTTGTATTGATTTTCTCAGACACTTATCTATAATTATTATACTAAAAGAAGTATTTAAATGATAAATTTTATTTATTGGTTACTGTTGAATAAGTGAATTTGACTTCTAGAGCTGCTTTGTCATAACATCCTCACAAAAGAATTTATAAGAGCCTATACACAAATAAATTCTTGAAACACACAGACCCCAAGTCCACATCAGTCCTGCATGATAAAAGTACTGGATATATTAGGAATATAGGAAAAATACCTAAACAAAATGGAGACAATATACAACAGGCCAACAGCCAACATCAAACTAAATGGAGAAAAACTCAAAGCAATCCCACTAAAATCAGGAATAAAAGAAGGTTCTCCTTTCTCCTCTTATCTATTTAATATAGTTTTCAATATTTACCTAAAGCAATAAGAAAACAAAAGGAGGTTATCAGGACTAAAATTGGAAAGAAAGAAGCCAAAATATTTCTATTTGCAGATTCTATAATAGTATACATAAGTGACTCCAAAACTTCTACCTGGAACTTCCACTTTTAACACTTTCAGCAGTGTAGTAGGGTACAAGTTTAACTAAAAAAAAATCAATATCCTTCTTATGCACAAATAATAAAAAAGCTGAAAGAATAAGGGAAACATCATCTTTTATAATAGCTACAAATAGCATTAAATATCTTGGGGACAACTCAAACCAAAGAAGTGAGAGACTTGTTTAATAAGAATTTAAGTCATCAAAGAAAGACATTAAAAAAGGTATCAGAAAATGGAAATATTGCCCATGCTCTTAGTTAGTTAGGATCAACATAGCAAAAATGGTAACATTCTAAACGCAATCTACAGATTCAATACAATTACCATCAAAATTTCTACACAATTTTTTACAGACCTTGATAGAACAACACTCAGCCTCATGTTTAATAACAAGAAACCAAGTGTTGCCAAAAAAATTCTGTTTAATAAAAGAACTTCACAAAGCAACATCATCCCTGATTTTAATCTATACTATAGACCTACAGTAAGAAAAACCAGCCTGGTACTGGCATAAAAATAGACATGTGGATCAATAGAATTGATCTGAAGGTCCTGACCTAAATCTACTATCATACGACACTTACTTTTTGACAAAGAGGCCACAAATATACAATGGAAAAAAGATAGAATCCTCCACAAATAGTGCTGACAGAGCTGAATAGTAGACTGTAGAGGAATGCAAATAGATCCATATCTATCAACCTGCACAAAACTGAAATTCAAGTAGATTAAATACTTCAAAAACACCTAGCTATAGTGAACTTGATAAAAAAAGAATGTTGTAAATACCCTTCAATGCATTGGCACAGGTGACCAATTTCTAAATATAATACCAGTAGCAAAGACACTAAGAACAACAATTAATAAATAAGACCCCCAGAAACTGCAAAGCTTCTGTAAGTCAAAGGACACAGTCAATAAGACATTAAGACAGCCTACAGAATGGGAAAAGATCTTCACCAACCCTTTATCTGACAGACAACTGATCTCTAAAATATATAGAGAACTCACAAAACTAGAGGCCAAAACCCCACATAATCCAATTAAAAAAGGGGTTCAGACCTAAAACAGAAATTCTGAACAGAGGAATTACAAAGGCACTTAAAGATCTGCTCAACAACTTTAGCCATCAGAGAAATGCAAATCAAAACAACTTCTTCAAGATATCATCTTATACCTGCTTGAATGGCTAAGATCAAAAACACAAGTGGTAGGCTATGCTGGAGAGAATGTGGAACAATGGGAATACTCCTGTATTCTTGGTGGCCTTGTAAACTTGTATAGCTGCTTCAGAAAGCAGAGCGGTGGTTCCTCAGAAAAATGGATTCAGCAATACCACTATTGGGCATATACCTAAAATACCCACATTCTTACCACAGGGACAGTAGCTCCTATGTTTATAGCAGCATTATTCATAATAGCCAGAACCTGGAAACAACCTAGATGCCCCTCAACTGAAGAAAGGATTAACAAACTGTGGTACATCTACACAGTGGAGTACTACTGAGCAGTAAAAAAACAAATAAAAAAATTATATCCTAAAATTTGCTGGCAAATGGATGGATTGGAGGGTTTTAACCTAAGTGATGTAACACAGGCCCAGAAAGATATACATGGTATGTATTCACTCATAAGTGAACTTTAGATTTGAAGCAAAGAATATCCAAGGTACAAACAACAACCCCTGAACATATTAGATACAGAAGAAACTTGAAACATCCAGGGATCTCCCTGAGAAGGGTAAATAAGGAAGATTCCCTGAGCAAATTGGGATCATAAATTAGAGTAAGCATGGAGAGGTGGGAAGAAGATAGTTGGATGAAAGGAGAAACACAGAGGGAGAAAAAATGAAAAAAAAATGATACTTTGAGAAGGAGTCACTGTGGGGATAGAAAGAAATATGGACTTACAATACCTCCAGAAACCCACAAGATGTCCCTGGCTAGGGCTCCAAGTAATAGTAGAAAGGGTTCCTAAACAAGACTTACCCTATAATCAAATAAACCACCAACCTAATTGTCATTATAAAACTTTCAGCCAGCAATGGATAGAGGCAGAAGCAGTGATCCATAGTTAAGCACCAGGTGGAGCTCCTGGACAAACTGAAGAGAGGGAAAGGAGAATTTATTAGCAAAGGGATCAGAATCATGAGGAGGAGAACCATAGAGATGCCTGACCAGAGATATTGGGAGCTCACTGAATCATGAACAACTGCTAAGGAAACTTTAGTGAAAGGAACTAAACCTTCCAAAGGTGGATGACTGTCGAATGGCATGGGCAGTATGTGGAGCATCCTGCAGTAGGATTAGACTATTTTTATGGTTCAGGAACTGACATCTCAGAGCCCATTTCCTACAGAGGATCACCTTACTCAGCCTTAATAATGGGATGAGGGCCTACCTCAATTGGATATGCCAGACTGAACTCAGCCACCTTGGAACTTCTTTTCCTACAAGGGGAATAGATGAGTGTTGTGGTAGGAAGAAGCAATGGGAGGAAGGAAGGGAGAGGAAGGAGTTGTATATATGGAAAAAAAAAACTCTTTAAAGAAAAACCTAGCTACTAGTTAATAAGTTTAGTTCTCATGACTCTAGAACTTAGAAAACTGTACACTATTATTTTGTACTTTAACTAATCTTATGTAATCTCCCAGGTATGAATGGGTATGCCCTTTAATCTATTCCCAGTATAAACAAAAATCCCAGTAGACTGAAAATGTGATGATCTAAAGGATCACATAGTCTCATTCTTAATGCCATCCAAGAAGTCCTAATTGCACAAAGAATGAAGGATAAATCTCTCCTCAAGACTGAACTCTCGAGCCAATTTTTTGTCACTAATTCCACACCAAACAGCTTTGTTTGTTAATGAGCTCCAACTCTATAAAGTCTATGTCACATATCCCATTATATCCAGTAATGTGGAATTTAATTTTATCTTTGAAATATAGAACATTTTTATTGTTAATTTTTTAAGTTGTCACTGAAAAGAATATGATTCTTCATGACATTTTCATACATTGTTCTTAGATGCTGTATTTGACTGATGTCTTTTAATTCATTTATTTCTCACCTGTTTTCAGGCAAGCTGCACCTGAAGAAAATCAAAAACACTCTCTTACCTATCAGTCATGTTTCCATTAGATTTTCATAAAATTACACATGTATTTTATTACTATTTACTTGGGGTTATACTACTAGTTACAAAAATGTTTATATAAGTTTAGAATGTCAGATAATTAACTGGCTTTAAGATACATCATTCAGTTCAATAATGAAGATGACATAAAGAAATAATATACAGTGCAAAAGATCTATAAATAATAAATTCCATTCAATGTGGTGAATGCTGTACTAGAGGCAAATGAATATCACTATGGAAACATAGAAATGCTTTCACCTAAGTAGCTTGCTGAGCTGGAACATGAGAGTGTCTCAAAAAGCCACATTATTTACTCATTTATCTTCCTCAATTCATTGCATTAACAGCTATGCCCTCAAATTTATACTTGCAGCCATGAACTATTAGATATATATTTTGAACATTGTCTTTATGTCCAGTAAAAAATATTGCTGATTATCATGTCAAATTGTATATTTTTTTAAAAAAACCGTAAGTGATATAAAATATGAGAAAAACTGTTTAAAAGCTATAAGTTTGAATAACTCTGTTGAACATGAATACATAATTTTCCAAAAGAAAGCATCTTAGATGTAGGTTTGATATGATAGTATTGCTTTTGTATCAAATGTTTTAGAAAATGTATGGATAAAAAACCAACTTTTAGTGATAAAACATTAAAATATTATTAACTTACTTTCATTAAAGATAATATTTTTCACTGTTGACACTGGCTATTTAAACTGTTTTTATCATTAAATATGTATTTTAAAGAAAATTATAAGTTTTATCTAAATTTCAATAATTTAATTTTATTTATAATGTAAATCTAGCGGATAACTAAACTTTCTTCTTGACATTAGACTATGAAGATTAATAAAGTAAGAAAACTTTGTTTTAGTGGAGTAAATGTTTGAGAAAGTAGAGAGAAATGTAGTTATATCCAAGTGATTTAGAAGATGATTAGAAATCCATAGAAGACTACATTTCAGGTGCAAATCCAACCATGAGATTTAGGATGCTGGAAAGATGGCTGAGCTCTTAATAGTATTTAGTGCTCTTGCAGAGGACGTTGTTTTGATCACCCAAACTAACAAGGAACTTTACAACTGTTCACAGCTATATTTCAAAAGGATCTGTCTTTCTGTGATGGCACATAAATATATGCAGACAAAACCCTTATATGGAGGTGGAATTTTTTTTCAAATATATCCAATAATTTATTAATTAATAATTAAAAAACAGCAAATATATTATGCTAAAAAATTTTGATTTTGTAACTAAAAGAAAGACACTTTCTTTTCTTTTTTTTTTTCCTTCTCCATTCCGTATCCATCAAAAAAACAGCAAAAAGAATCCAAAAATGCCGAAGAGCTAACAACAACCACACAGAGGATAATAATCATAAGCATGGCTCATCAAGGGTGGAAATGCAAACAAGATTACCACACATACACTTTCTCTGTGTTTAGCCTTCCCTCCGAATCCTCCTTTTTCCATCCCTGTATATCCCCATTGAAGGTCCCCTCCCCCTCCCACCACATCTGATCATCCCTCTTCTCTACAACTCCCCATCCCCTCCCCTGGCAGGGAGCAGACAGTCCCATGGTCACACTGGCCCAACAATGTTTGGACCAGTCTCCACTCCCGGCCAAATCCAGCCTTGTCCCCCCTCCCCCAAGAGTGAGTCAGGTGCTCCCATAGATGGACTGGGGCCCGAAGGGTCAGTCCAGGGTGTCTCTGATCCCAAGCCGCTCAGTGGCTGTGGTTCGCCGCTTGGGCATGCTTGGCCTCC